>BMAV01021539.1:0-33167 GCA_019973955.1 Trichonephila inaurata madagascariensis
GGAAAGAGTCCAAAGAGACTAAAAAGTGATATTGAACTGTAATTAGAGCCCTTGTATTTATTATTTTGATAATTTTCATGTTAAAATAAATAGTTAGCCCAGATCTAGAGAGAAGTCATTACAATATAAAGGGGATGATCCGCGTAGCGCCAATTTGGCTGTGGTGACACTAATAGGTAAATACCTAAAATTCTAACTTGAATCCCGATATTAACACTCTTATAATCCCAATTTGTCTGTACCAATTTCTTCTTTTTGAAGTGATAACTTCTATTGGCGCTATTTGCCGGAGAGTGAACTTGAATGAACGTCACGCTCTGGAATGTAACGCTCATTCGTCTTTTTTCGTCTTCATTTGGACATACATACCCCTAAAAAGGAAAGGAGGGACTTTTACCTCCGCCACTCTGAAACTGGTAGTTTGACCCCCCACCAATAAAAGTAAAAGTAAAGTTTCTATACTCCATTTCACCTTAAGTTGGCAGCGCTGGGAAGGGTACGGTGACCAAATCACAGCCGCTACGGGGTTACTCTAGGAGAAGAGTGTGACTATAACAAATAAAATTCTCCATATTTGGCGAGCAAAAAAATGCTCTTGAAAACTTTGTTTTTAAAATTGTATGAGGTTTTTGATAATAGTATAACCTTTTATTGAATCGAGATATTTAAGGGTTTGCTTTTTCAAAAATGTTTAAAAATATTGATTAATTAACTATCAAGTCGCAAAGCAAATGGCGTTAATTTGGCGAATACTTTGGAAGAATGTAATCTTGAAAACCGGTTTTACAGCCAAATATTGTTGTTGTCAGCCAAAAGTCAAGTTGTTGTTTTCAACTGTATTCGTTCGCAGGTTTTAAAAGAAATAAATGCTTTTAAGATGTGATTAGCTTAAAATATATCTTTAAACGCACAATTTCTATAATACATGATATTTTTTAACAATTTTCTGTGCATTTGCTTTGATTTAAATTCCAAAACTAGTTGGAACTACTTTTCAAGCGGAATCTTACTTTTCCCTACTTCCAACCTTCCAACGGAGGTGGAACAGAGTATAGCTTCGATCTAAGTGGGGTTTCCTCCCCCTCACCTCTTTCTAGGGCAGAGATGGCCAACCCAAATGACCTCGCGGGCCAATTCGGAAAAAATTTACAATCCCGTAGACAGCATATAAAAATATATATCTTTATATTAGATTTGGATGCATTACAAACATTTGTTGGAGTGAAAATTTAAAACAGACTGATATATTATTATTGTTTTCATTGTTTTTCATGTATACAAACATAGATAGTATAATAAAAATAATGCAATGGTCAAACAATGTTTAATTTATTTAATTAGTGAGATATCTGTTTCTCAACTCTTTTATTTAGTTTTTGCAAGTCAATCTCAATGCATGTGCATTTGCCCCTGATTGGAAATAATATTAATTTGTAAAACAAGAAATGGAATGCTGTTAAAAAGACGCCAAAATATGCTCTAGTGAATATTTTCTAAGAAAAATGACATATTCCTTTTTAAGATTCAATCAAAGCTGGAATTGTTTCCATGATAAGCATTCTTTATCAATTTCAAATACAGTTTGTATCAAAGGGAAAATATGAACAAAAAAAATTTATTAAAATTTTTCGCATATTTGTATCAAAAAAAAAAAAATTAGGTTGTGAAAAAGAAAAAAATAAAAAAAAACCCCCTTGGGAAATTGGGAAAAAAAAATACTTTTCTAAATTTTAGCTGAAAACCCTCCCAAAAATTCTTCGTAAAAAAATTAAAATCCCCCTAGCATGGCTTTAAAAACGGCGGCTCTTCCCCCCGTTTTTGTGCGGAAATATATTAAAACAGAAACCTTTGGTAGAAAACTCTCTTTAAAATCCATTTCCCCCAAGGAAACCCCCCCCACAGCATAACAATCCCCCATCCCCTCGAAATTTTTTTTCTGCTCAAAATCGGGTTTTTCCCAAACAGCGCATGCGTATTCATCCCAAAAGCACCCGCCGATCTTTTTTAAAACCCACCCCCCGGGGTTGCTAAAAAGTAACGGTGGGTTTACTAGATAAAAAGGGCTTTATCGTTCTTGACGTCTTTCCAAGTTGCAAACAACCCCATCGGGAAAAAAAGGGAATTTTTTGAAATTGGGCCCCGCCCCCTCTTAAAAAAATTTTTTTCAATTAAATCCCATAAACTTCAAAATTTTGCTCCAGCGTGAATTTAGGGAGGGGAAACTAAGGTTCCTTCCCTTTTCCCCGTCTAGGAGGGGCCATTTATCATACTGTGCATAGAATCAATTTCGTCTCTTTCATAGCAATTCTCCAAATAAAATATCAGGAAAATTAATTAGAATTGAGGCATGATAGAAAAATCAAAAGTATGAAAAAAAAGCATTCACTTTAACGTAAAAAGGGGAAAAAAAATTTTAAAAAAAAAAAAGAACAAAACAAATTAAAATTTACAATTAACCCTAAAAAATCAAAACTTTATTTTTTTTAAAAATTTTTTTTGTTTTTAACATAAAATACTGAGAATTGTTGGAGTAATCCAATATCCTCCATTTTTAGTTTTCAAGTCCTAAATTTTATGTTACTGAGTTAAACACAGCAAAGATTTTGCTACTTTCTTCTAGCAAACTATGGTAGCGATTTTTCCCTTTTGTGAGTATAATATATCCATGCATAGGATGTTCAATAATACATTAAATTTGAAATAGTATATGGCTATAGAAATTATCTAAAATCTGAAATTTTAAACAGCTTTAGCAATAAGTTTTGAAATTTTAATTACTCCCGAAATGTACACAATTTATTAAAATGCTTTTAAAATTACAGAAATATAATCCCTGGGTTAGAGTTGGAAAGATAGTAATATTTTAAAAAAGAAATTTAAAAACTTCATTCATATTTTTTTAAATAAAATAAAAGAAACTGAATACACACACAAAGAAGCATAACATTTCAGTCCACTAAAATTCTAAAAATGACAGCTTACTGTTGTGAATGTGTTGTGGTGTGGAATTTAGAAGAATGAAATGCTATCAAATAAAACGTCCACATAAAAAATATGAAAAGACAGCATGTCAAGGGTGAGTTTTTATTGAATTTTTTATACATTTTTAAATTTTATTAATAACTATTTTTCAAATACTTAAAACTTATTTTAAAATTATCTCTACTCAATATTGCTAAAAAAACCCACTGTTTCATGAATTTTCCTTGTAAAATTTTTTTAAAAAAGTACATCAATATTACTGAAGATTAAAATGATTGTAATACTATACTTTTTAACAATTTTTTAAAAATATATACTGTTTTGGGCTTTATACTGCATAATTTGGGGTTTAATCACCTTTTAAGCCTAGTTGAAATATGAATCTTATTATAGAAAAGTTATTGGATTTTTGAGAAAAGTAAGAACAGAACTAAAAATAATTATCAAAATCATTAGCTGAATTACAATAAAAACATAATTTTTGGACTTTTTTTAACAAAATTATAGAATTTAAGTAATTTTTTTTTTAAAGGGGGAAAGCAATTTTAATTTTAAACAGTATTTAAAAGGCAATGCACGTAATTCCTACCATTTTATAACAAACAATTTATAAATAAACATAAAACACAATTTTCTTTCTTTATCATTAATATATATATATAGTTCAACTCTACTTTTATATAAATTATTTTATATATTAGCTGCCCTAAGTCAGCAATGTTTATAATACTGCAGCATCCATTTTATAATTATTTTTAATCTCGGTTTCTTATGTGTCCTTCATTGTGTGATTTTCCTACTGTCTATGTGTTTATCGAATGCGATTGATGTTTATCTCTTGTTTGTAGAGAATTTAACTATATATATATATATATATATATATATATATATATATATATATATATATATATATATATATACTGCCGGCCACCGTAAATGCAACACCAAGAAAGACAAGAGATAGTACAACAAAATTTATTTTGTAGATAACATGTTGACCAAGTATCAAATGATTAAATTTATAGACTTCTGTGAAGTGTGGTTCCTGCCAGAATCAGTAGCCAAAGTAGAAAGCCATTGTTGGAGATCACCGATGCCACACGCCTCGGCATTGATTCAAAGAGACTTTGGATGTGTTCTTGGGGTACAGCAGACCAAGCAGCTTCCACACGTTGCCAAAGTTGATCTGGTGTGGCAGCTGGGGGTGTAATCTGGGTCAATCGTTGAGGAACCATGAACCACATGTTTTCTATCGGCGAAAGATCCGGAGAGCGAGTCCGCAAGGCAAGCAATTCAATCTGGTGATTGACGAAGAACCTTTACACAATGCGTGTCACGTGTGGTCATGCCTTATCCTGCTGAAATATGGCTGTGGCCAAAGCCCTGAAAGTAAGGAAGGACAACTGGCTCCAACACCTCGGAGATGTAGCGCTGGCTGTTTTAAAGTACCGGCAATGCATACTAGAAGTGCGAGGTGAATCCCAAAACCGCCCTATACCATAATACCCGGTGCGGACCAGTGTAGTGGTGCATAAAGCAGCTGTTCAGCACCCTCTCCACGGAATCTCCAGACTCGAATCCGACCATCGTGGTATTGCAGACAGATGCGTGACTCGTCATTAAAGACAACTTCATTCCATTCTGCCGCCCACATCCTTCTTTCATCGCACCATTGGCGGCGGAGACGTCTGTGGTTCTGCGTCAGGGTAGACCAAGCAATGAGCGTCTTGCGGACAGACCACTCTGCTGTAAACGGCGTCGAATGGTACGCTCAGACACTGAATGATGCGTTACAGACTTAATGTGCTATGCTATGGTTCATGATGTGACTGAGCAATCCGTCACTGACATGCACCCAATTTGCTTGTTCTCACGTGAAGTGGTGCACTGAGGTGGATGCGATCGACCACGTCGGTCCGTCGTGCCCTCCTGCATCCAACGGTCACATATCCGCATTACAGTTGTTTGGTTTCGTCCAACACGTGTACCAATCTCCCTGAAAGATAATCCACAATCTCGGTAGGCCACTATCCTTCCTCTGTTGAACTCGGATACTTGATCAAAAGCTGATCGCTGTTTTCTACGAGACATAACTGATCGTTTTTTGAAAAAAACCACAAGAAAAACACAATTGCCGAACATGAAATCGTCAAAATCTCCAAGCCTTAAATAGCGCTTTGAGGTGGCGCCGCAGGCGCACATGATCTGTGTCTAAGCTTAAATTCTAATCATTTGCATATCTCACCTCCGCTAATGCATGTTGTAAATTTCATGTTATTTGCATGCTTCCTTCAGGGCGTTGCATTTACAGTGGTCAGCAGTGTATATAATAACTCCAATAATTTAATTGTAATAGCTCTTGAATTATTAACGACCAGTCCTTCAGGACAACCATGTAATTATTTTAAATGGTTATTCGTCTACCAGGGACTTATGAAACTATCTCCATCTACCTTCTAAAATCACGTGACGTCCCTTTGCCCACAAATACCGAGATCTGGAAATCGCGCTCTCTCTCTCTCTCTTCTGCTTTCGCCTCTCTGTAATCATGTAACCAGCCGGCTGTCGCGCGTTCTGTGTTTGTCTTTGTCTGTGTGTGTGCCATGATGTTTGCTTCTTGTTATGTGGAATGCCGTCCCTACTTGATTTTTATGTGCTTCCAGATGTGAATAAACTGGATTATTGATTTAATGGAGTGCCTCTTCGATAATACAGCACTCGACCACGTAACACAGGAAAATCACATCACCGGCCATCCCCTACCTTTGGTTCGCCATTGTTTAAATCAACCACTCGCTACGACGTAGTATGCACCTTCTAAAAGTTTTCATATTACATTAGTCGGTAGGATTGTTCTACGTGGGATATAAAAATATGTCAACATTATTTCAACAAAAAAGAATAAAAGAAAAAAAATCTGTGGATGCACCCATTCATCGTACCATGTGCAAAATAGTTTCACTACTTCGTTCTCAAAATCGGGAGTCACCTTTCTTCAACTCCGGCGAAAAGCTTCAAGTGCGTCTTATAATTGAAAGAGATCTTGGTTCAAAATTTCAAAAAGCTTCAAGTTTTAATAATCGGTTTCCAAATGTTATGTAAAACGTTCAAAGCCAGCAGAAAAAAGAAAAAGTAAAAATCTTTCTAACCTTTTGCGCGATGTGTGCTTCGGCTAAATTGAAAGGGTGAATGCTGATCTCAGCGAATTTACAACTGTGGTGAATCTTGCGTTTTGGCTTTCATTCGGTTTTGCTGTCAGCTCGAAGTTGAGTGTATGTTTTCATTATTGATTTTTAAAAATTGGGGTTTAAAAATGTTAAAGAAAGATATTGTAATTTATATGTTTGATGATAATTTCCAAATAACGCTAAAGTTTTAAAATGTTATCTAATAATCTATTTTGATCCAAATTCTGATATTGATATAAATTTATGGTTTATTCTGTTTTTCAATGTTTAACAAGCTAATTTTGTTTTTAGTCAACTTTACCTATTATTGTGTATGTGTTCTTATAAAGTTACCATTTTAAAAACGTTTCCAGAGATCTCGGGTTTATATTTTTGAATTTTGATTTTGAATATGAGAATTGGTGCTTTTATAGTTTTTTTCAAGTGTTTATTGAATTCTTACCAATGTTTTGATACTTTTATATATTTCGAGAATTTTATGTTGATACTATTTGATATATTTACGTGGTTTTAAGAATTTTTATTATGATAATATTTCTCTATTACAATGATACAATTTATTTGATATTAAAATGAACAACTTTTAATGTGTTTAAAATAATAATAATAGTAATAGTTTTGAGAGCACTTACGCTGAGAAATATTAATTAATAAATGAAAGTATAAGCAAATGTTTACATATAGAAGAAATAATAAATAAGAAGGGTTTTATAAGGATTGTGCATAGTGAGTACCTCAAAGGACTACACCTTTGACTGTCAAAATACCTATTGCCTCCTAACTTGCACTTTTTTAAGAATTAAAGCATAATATAAATAAAAATAAATCATTAACAGTTTTTTTAAAAAAAATATTCTTTTTTCGGTTGACTTGCAATTTCCAGTCTTGGGAAATTCTGTTTTTGAAGTTATTGTGCAGTATGCAGGATAAGAAGTAAAACTTGTCTTAAGGATTGTGCTAAGCGTGGGTCAATCTGTTGCATTTTTTTTTCTAGCCTATTTTCACCCCCAGTGCTCTTGCAAACAATTTTTGATCTATTTTTGGGATAATTTATTTTCTCTATTTTAGGAATTTATATTTTTGAATTCATAGTCAATAGTAATAAGGTAGTGAATGGTTATTTAAAAAATTTTACACACTTTAAAATTATATTTTTGCCAATTTTTGAATGTCCACATTCACTATAGGAAAAGAGTCAAATTCAAATATTATAACCCTTTGCATTCCATTTTTCAAAATTTATTTCTTCAAATATAAATGCAGTTTTAATGTTATTCTTAAAAATGTGCTATTTTTTAAATTAAAATTTTTTAGGAATATTTCTAAACATTTCTAAAACTTTCTTTCTTTTTTTTTTTAAAAAAATTTTACAAAAGCACAAATTTATATAAAATTTCTAAAATTTTTATTATTAAAATTGTATAAAATTGTACTCTTTTTTTAATTTTTTAAAATAAAAAAAATAGTTTATATCACAATGTTTTTTTTTAAAATCAATATTTAATGATTCGAAATGTTATGTCTGTAAATTGTTTAGAGGAAACGAGATAACGAAAAAACTATATAATCCCAAAAAGCCATACCAACCCCTATAGGGAGAAAAGAATCAAATTCAAATGTTAAATTTTTTTTCTTTTTAAAAATTTTTTTATAAAACCCCCAAAAATTTTAATGTTTTATTTAAAAAATTTCCTTTTTGGGGAATTTTTAAAAAAAAAATTTTTTTTAAAAAAATACCAAATTTTAAAAAAAAATTTTTGTTTTAATTTTTTTAAATTTTTTATAAACCCCCTCCTTTTAAAGGGGAAAGTCGACTTAAAAAAGGCAAAAAAAAATTTAGTTTTTTGCTTTTTTTTTAAAAAACCAAACCTAAAAGGGACTCAAATTAAAAAAAGGGAAAATGTAGTTTTTTTTTCGTTTTTTTAATCCTATCAAAAAAAACTTTTTAAAAATTGGGGATTCCAAAAGAATAAAACCCAAATTTTTTTTAAAAAATTTTTTTTTTTTCATTTTTTTAAAATTTTTTTAAAAAAAAAAACAGTAAAAAAATTTTTCATTTTTAATAAAAGTTTTTTTATTTTTTAAATAAAAATCAAAATTTTTTAAATTTTTTTTTAATTTTAAAAATTAAAAAAAAGTTTTAAAAATCCAAAAACCTTAAGAAAAATACCAATTTTTTTAAAATTTTTAAATTTTTGAAAAAATTTTTGTTTTAATTTTTAAAATGCATTTTAAAATCCTTAAAAAATTTAAATTTTTTCCCAAAATTAAACTCTTTTTATAAATTTAACAAAATTTTAAAAAAAATCTTTAACAAAAAAATAAAAATTCTTAAAAAAAATTTCATAAATTTTAAAAATTTTAAAAAAAAAATTTTTTTATTTTTAATTTTTATTTTTTTTAAAAATAAATAAATGAAACAAAATTTTTAAAAATTTTAAAAAAAATTTTCCAACATATTATTTCAAATTTTTAAAAAATTTAAAAAAAAAAAAATTTTTAGTAAAAATAAGGTTAATTTTTTTTCAATTTTTTCAAAAATATTGTATGTGTACCCCAAAATTTTTTTATTTTTGCAATGTTGTTTAAACAGTCATAATTTACACTCATGGTTTAAAGACTCGAAGAAAAAAATTCATAGAAAGCAGAAGGGTAGTTTTCGATTAAACCCCCTCCCATTCTTGATTTATTATTGTCGCTTCAAAAAATACGATGAAAAGCCTTGGGGGGGGTTAACTACTAGTTGCTGCTTCGTCGAAAAATACGTCTCTATTTGAAACGGGCTGCGTCGCATTTGACCTCTAAGATAAAAGCCCTTCTCTTTGTTCAACCTGTTCGCTTTGAAAGTTAAGTTAAAAGGCCCCCTGTTTCTGATAAGGATCTTTAGATGACCATTCCATCCGGTCACTGTATGCATTCCTTCCCACCTGTATGATCTTTCCACACAACGATTTTTGCAGCTGGAGTAAAAAAATAAAAACACCCCGGTCCATTTTTTTTTCCCCCCCCTTCCCCCGCCCGAAGAGGGGTGTGATTTGTTTTACGTTCTAGGTTTTTTTGGTAAATTTTCAAAAAACAAATAAAAAATTGGCTGATCTTAAAGCAAGTATTTTTTTTTGTGCCCATGCAAGATTTAACAATTTTTAAATTTTTTTAACCCAAATTTCAACGAAATTTAAAAGACAAAATTACAATTTGGGGGGGTTTGAATATCGATGTAAACATGAAAATAAAATTTGCATACTTACTTTGGAAAGATATTTAAATTCATGTGTTTTTTAAACCCCAAATTTTTTCAAAAAAAAGTTATTGCATATTTAAAAGTTGCATAACTTTGCATATTCTATTACCTAAATTTTTTTTTTCAACAGAAATTTAAAGCAAAAGTTTATTTATAATTATAAAAAACCCCAGAATGTTCTATCAAAATATTATTTATCTTGAAATGTTACTAACTAAAAATTAATTTGCCAGCACAAAACTATTCACAAAAAAAAAAGAAAAGAAAGTTATTTTAAAAAAAAGGGAAAGTTAAAAACTTTCAAACTGTTATTCAAACATTACAGTTTTTTTTTGGGGGTATGGGGACAAGGCTATTATCCCATTATTAAAACATAGTTTGCTCCTACTGAAAAAAAAGGGGGTTAAGAAAAATTGCTTTTCCCAATTTTTGAAAAGAACAACGTTATTTTCCGCACATCACTAAAATTATTAATTTTCTAATACATATTATTCTCTTGTTTTATCATCACAAAAAAAATATAAATTGTGCAAAATGTTACTTAAAAGATGTTCATCTTGAAAACTATAAAACTAACACACACACACAATTATTAAAAACTGATTTGATTAGACTTTTTTTACATCGCATCCAAAAAGAAATGGGCATGGGAAATTTTGGGGGGGAAATAAAATTTAAAATTTTTTCATGTTTTTGATTTTGTCGATTTTCGGGAAAAAAACACAGAAAAAAACTAATTATTGAATAAATAATTAGCATTAATTAAAAATTAATCATTAAAGAAATATTTAAATTTAAAAATTTTACGTACTATATACTTAGAATTATAATCAATCAAAAAAATCAGGGTTTTAAGGCTCCGGCCCCCGGGCCCCTCTTGTTGCGCCTTTTCATATCAAATAAAAAGTATGCTGCATTTTTTAATAAAGGAATTGATACTCACAAAAATTTTTTTGTAGTTAAAGCAAGTTAGGAAAATTAAATAACTGGTTTATCCATTACAAAACTGCAGTTCAAAATTGGGAGAACCAAGATTATCAAAAAAAAAATTCATATTTGTATGGATTTGGAACCAGTTGCTTGTTTTTATGGTAATATCACCTTTAATAAATAAGTTGTGCCAGAAATCTATAATTCAAAAAAAAAATTTTTAAAAATCTCTTCTATAATAAAACAAAAAGTAATAAAAGCCGAAGCCACTTTTAAGGCTAAGGCGAAAAAATAGGGGGTAAAAAAGAGAAAAAATTAAAATTACAGCAAATGTACCACCGCCTAGAGGAATCTGAAAAAAAGATTTCTGCCCTTAAAGAAAAGTTGAAATGAGATCTAGGGGAAAATAAAAAAAAATAATAATAAAAAAACATCTTTTTTTGCTGGTGTAAAAAAAATTTTAAAAAAAGAACCCTTTTATTACTGAAATGATTTTAATAAAATTTTTAGATTCTTTTTCCAGTTTATACTTTACAATATTTAATTTTATAACATAATATAAATATGGGCAAAGTGGGCCCTTTTGACCCTCATGGGCTGTTGGCCACTGGTTTGTTTTAATATTCATAGAATTAGAAATGGCCAGTAGTCATCACGTTCTCATAAAATATAAAGCATCCTTTAATTTAAAGGTGTCTTTTTTTATATAAAATATAAAAAAAAGAAAATTGTATACCTAAAATTTTTTCGACAGTATTTATACCAAAAATGCAAGACTGAATTATGTATCATTAATACAAATTTTAAAAAGCAAGTTAAAAAAATTTCTCTCTCTCTACATATATTGTGCATATATTTTGGAGGAAGAATCTCCTTTTTGGCCTACATTATTTTCTAAATATGAAATACAAAATGAATTTAACCAGGCTTAATTTAAGTATTGGTTTAATTTCGTAAATACATTACATCAAAAGACAACCTATTTATTATTTGATTTATAATTGCTGTACTGAAAAAATACAAATTTCTAATCATTTGTTAATGGAATAATTATAGAAATAAAATTATTGATAAATTGAATGAAATTCATATGAAATTAAAAATGTTTTAATGCAATTAGTTAAATTTTTTGAAAAATATGTAAGGGATCAAATAAATAGCTTTTTTGTGTTTTTAATTGGTATATTGTGAAAAATTTTATGTGTTGTCATTACTTGAATTTTTATTTTAAAAATTTTTGAGGTTTTTTAGAATTGACTTTTTTGACCCTTTTTAAAAAATTTTTTTATTTTCTCATAAGGTAAAAATATTGAGGATTTAAATTAAATTTTAATTTTTTTTTTTTATTTTTTTTCAATGGGGAAAATTTAAAATGTTGCGGCTTTTTTTGTAACACATAGTTATACAAAAAGGATTATAAACTTGTAAATTTTTTTTAAAAATTTGGGTTTTGAAAAATTTGATTTCGTTTCAATTGTAATAAATATAGAAAAATGTATAGATTTCATTTGTTGTAAACAGGGACTTTTTTTAAAAAAGGAAAGAAATTCAGTTAATAGTTCAATTTGCCGTTATTCAGATGCAAAAGGGAATAACGTATATTTTATATATTAATCACGAACAAAAATCAAAATTTTTTTTTTCTTTTAGTTGAAGGTATTTTTTAAAAGTGTAGATCTTTTTTAAAAAGTTTGGGAAAAAAAAAAAATTTAAAACTTATGATTCTTTAATTCAAGAGAAGGGAAATTTAGTAGCGAAGGAAAAAAAAAAGAAAAATAAATCCTTATTGAATAAAGGGTAGTTTTTCAAATTTTTTAAAAACTCACGTATTCTGGAAAAAGGGGAATCCCATTCTTGACACCCCCTACTTGAATCTTTTGGACCATGTAAAATGGTAGTATAGTTGTTGACCTTAAAACGGACGTTTACTGCTTAAAATATCAGAAGAATTTTTATCTTTAGTTTTGAAAAAATTTTAAAAAAAGGGGGCTCATATTAAATGTTCCCAAATTAAAAATTTTTCGTTTTTTTTTATTATGAACTGATGATATTTATGTTATGTATTTGTAAAAAAAAATGTAATTTACCCTTTGTATTTCAATGATAATAATTTTTGCGAAAAATTTATTGACAAAAAACCCCGTCAAATGACGAGGGCGTCACATAAGTTAACCAGTAGCAATAAAGGGGCTGATTGCATATAACAATTAAAAAGACCACATTTTCCCCAAAATTATTTTAATTTCGCAAATGTGTTTACTTAAATTTAAATACGGTCAGTTAAAAGTTAATTTTAAATGGTACCGCAGTTCAAATTACGATATCAATCTAATATCAAATTCAAATTTATATTTTTGTGATTTTTTGTTCCTTACTCCCCCTTTTTTCGGTAATATTATTTTTAGTTAATTGGTTTTTTCATGGAAATCAATAAATTTAAAAAAAAATTTTGAGAATGGCTTTTATTGAGTAAATACTATATTAAAACTAAAGCTTCAACATATGACATTTATTTTTATGAAAAATCTCCTCATATTGTCAGAAATCATGATTATAAATAAAATTTAAATAAATTACCAAACAATTCACGTTTTATACGCAATCAATCATATCGAGAAATTTCTAAGGAATAAAATCACAGATCGGGAAGAAAGAAACTTTTTGTTTTAAAATTGTTTACTTATCTTTTTAAGGTAATTTAAATATTGGTTTAATCAATTTTTTTTAAAGAAATTCTCATTTTAAAAATTTAGTTTTTAACGCTTTAAAATCAGTAGCTTTCATTTTCTTTCTTTATTCATTAGAAAACGAATTCTTGACATTTCTGCAATACATTCCCCGTGCATAAAAAATTTTTTTCTGGTGAAAAATTCTCTTATTGTTACTTATGCCCCCGATCGACTTTAACCGATATTAACATCATGGCAGGGGGAGATTTAACCCCGTCGTTTTCCTCACTTTGAGCACCATACAATGACATGATTTGGCTCTATTACCTCAATTTTGGGGATGAAGGGGGCCTCCCCCTTTTCTTCCCCTTTCCCCCCCCAACCTCACAGAAGACTTGTAGTTCGACGGTTATTTAGATACCCTATGCCCCAAAAGGGACTCTTCATTTTCAAATATCTATCCTTCCCCCGGGAAATTTTAACTCAGGCCCAATGGCGCCCAAACAGTTTCACTAAAAATTTTTTTTTTTTATATAGAATGTATCATTTTTAAAAAAATTTACGTAGGTATTGGAAGAACTTTTGTCTACGTGCATCTAGCTTGACTTCCAGATCGTAAGGGGTTTAAAATGTATACAAATTTTTCTTCTTACAAAATCTTTTTTTTTATAAAAGTTTTCATTTGTGACTAAAATTTTTTTTATAAAATTTTTCAAGTATAACCCTGAAAGGAGTACCCCTTTTGGGAAATTTTTGCAATACTTATTCATTTGTATACAGGATTTTTTTTAAAAAAACATTAAAAAAAGTATAAAAAGTCAAGAGAAGGAGAGAAGGGGAGAATTGCATTAATGACACACTGTAAACAATAAGAGGCTGTTGGCAAAAATTTCGTAATTTTGAGCCTCGGTCAAGACAGGATGCCAATGTGCAGGCAACCCCCCTTTCCCAAATACCACACCACAACAACAGGGGGAAAAATTGAGCCTCTACAGATTTAATGTACATAGGCCTTCTCACAAAATGGGAACCCGCTACATTCTGGCATCGGTTCGTGACAATAATCACTGGTTACCGCAGCCACTTTTAACAATGAAACGAAATTATAAAAAATTTTTTAAAAAAAAATTTAAAAAAATACGTAAAAATACAGACGATTTAAGTTTCAAAACATTTAATTACATATTATTTTTTTATCTACTAGCATAAAATGAAGAGTAAAATAAATAAATAAAATAAAAAAAAAAACACTTTTTATACTAAGTTTTTTAATATATAGCTTTATAATTTTGTTTAGCAGAAAAAAAATTTTTATGACTTAATAAATTAGTTTTAAAATTTTTTTTTCAAGATATGGGGTGAATAATTTCATCAAAAACTCTGAAAAAAAAAAAAAAAACCAAATTTAAAAAAATTTTAGTTCAAAAGTATAAATTGTACAAAAAAATCACTCATTTTTTTTTGAAAAAAAATTTTACATCTTATAACTTATTTAGAAAATAAATATACACATAAAATCTTACGTGAATAAAAAACTTATACACACAGATGTATATAAAAGTGTTTTACTAAAGGATTCAAGAAGAGCTTTAATAAAGTTTATTTTTTGTTGATACAATAATAATAATAATAAATCATGTAGGATTATAAGGAAAAAAATTTCAAAAAGACATTAGTTCTTGAGTTTTTTTTAATTTGTTTTATTTAAAGTACTAAAATTTTGATTTGTTAATTTAAGATAAATATATTTATATCCTCAATGCACTATTAATTGAATTGATTTCCTGCTCAGACAAGTAGTGCAAATAAGATATTTTATATATAGTCACTCTTCTCAATAAATCTGCTCTTCTAAGAGTCATAATGTTTTGGTTGTTAAGAATTCTAAATTTTTTTGGAATTACATGCATAATTCTGGATTTATTTTCATCACATTTACTATCTGGAGCAGAAATAAATTTTCTTATACTATTCACTAACTTATGTGATATCAACTATTTTTCGTAAATTGCTATTTTTTCGAAAAACTATAAACGAAACAAGAGAAAAGTAATGAAAAATGTGAAATAAAATACCGTACTGTAAGTATATATTCACTTCCAAATTATATATCTTTTAACTATTACAATGAAAAAAAACTCAGTATGAAATAATCTTTTTGTTGGGTATAATTAATCAGCTATGAATAAATATAACGGATGAAAATTCAGTAAAGTATTTGAATATTTCGAAAAACATGACTGATTATCTCCTTTAGAATTTAAGATAATGAGAGAGATAAAACAAATAATATATTTAGAATAATAAGATACATGAAATTTCTGGATTAGATAAATGATTACTTTACTTAGTACATCAAAAAATTAAAACTACGTGTAATTTGACATTAATGTCTTGTATTTGTAAAATTAATGTAATTTACCTTCGTATTTAAATGATAATAATTCTTTGCTTTGAAAGAAAAAATTTAAAAAAATGATCTTGATTGAGAAATGCATTAAGTTTTTTAAATCTGATTTGAATCAATTTTTTTTCAAAGTGAATTCGAGAAATCGTCATAAGTACTGCTGAAACTACCCTGGTAATATTTCCAGAGAACATAAGCTTTAAACGATTATCAGAAATGCAGTGTGTCACTACGCGGAGCATTTTCTGCGAGGAGAAACGTATCGCATATGGTTACTGCATACCGGTTCTTCCCAAAGATATGCCTTGGCGATCCACCTTCGGCTAGAAAAAAGGATTTGGCGATGGAAAATCCCAGCCCCCGTTTTAAAAGATTTCCCATTTAATTTCAGCTGTTCAAAAGTTAAAATGATTTTGTAATAATAATCACATAATTTTCAAGTGGCTGTATAGAAAAAACTTGCTAAACCTGATTCAAATGTTATAAGGATTAATAAAATTTTACTAAAAATCGGAAATAATCAAAAATATATCAGTATACTAAAATATTTTACTCTTCTATTTTTAGTTTACAATATAGTTGCAGTTCAACATTTGTTTTTTCAGTTTCATATAATGTTTTTTAAAATTTAATCTTAACTTTTATTTTATAAACATTATATTTCTTCTGAACTTGTATACAACAAATATATAATGAAAAATATTTATATCTTAAAATTCAAATAAATATTAAAAAAACATTGAAATTGCTCAGTAGTGAAGTTATAAATAATAAACGCACAATATTTATAACAGATAATTAGATTCATACATTCTGAAACATTTAGCATTTTTCTCAACAAAGCATATAGTGAAAATACAATTTACTGCACTTTTTTATTCTAATTATTTTGAAAGTAGCCAATAATCTATAAACAGTCAAATATAGCAACCCAAAACAGAGGAGTTTGAATTCCAACACCACAAATAATAGGAATAGGTGCCTCCAAAGAAATCGAGAATTAAGCGTCCGGCCGTATTTGTTCCTTTTATTTATCAGATTTTTTCGTATTTATTAGTATTAGTTTACATAAAATACAAAATATAGTAAATTACAAATGTCTAAATATAAAATTCATCATAAAAATTAATTTCTTTTCAAATTATAATGTTGTATAATTGTATTACATTTTTGTTTGTTTATGAACTCACTTGGTTCGTGCAGCCATGATATGGCAACGAGTTTAACAGTTGTTTTCCCAACAGATGTGAAAACCTACTTTTAATTTTATTTCTTAAATTTACACATTTCAGTATGTTAATTTCACAGTATTTACGTATTATCTCAACCTGTTGGCGACATTGTATGAAGCGAAGCACCTGATTGCATGTTCATCGTATCGTGTTCACACAGGAAATCGGGTTTGCTCACTTGTTGAGATATTAATTGAGTTCGTGATTGTTGCAATAATTCGTAAGTACCAATTTGACTTGCATGACATATGACAATGTCTTTTTGTTTTTCAATATATATGAGTTAGCAAAAAGGTTTATTACTTTTTACAAAAGAATAAGAGGTAAATAAATCAATTTAATCAGTCTTTTATTTTTCTCTAAAAACTGGGAAATATATTCAAGTTCAATAATTTGAATTTTAACGTAAGATACTAAGTTGAAACTAAAGGTTATGATGAATAAAACTATTGTGGGAAAAAATTTGAATCCCTTTAAAACATATTTGAACAAAATAGGGAAAAAGTATTAGTACTAGTAAACAGAAAACATGGAATTCAAATTTAATTGTAAGAAATATTTGTCCTTAAACAACCCTAAATAGATATTTAGTTTCGGTTTTTCAACAGAAGGAAGTTTAGTACTTGAGTGGCAATTCCAGATGATGCAACTTAAGTTTTAGCTGTTTAAATTAAATATCATCTTCATGAAAATTTTGTAATATGCATCAACTGTGGAATACTGTATTTGGGTACATTTCCTAATACTGTGAATTGTATTTATTAAAAGGAGAGTTTTTCCATTGTGTGTGTTTTTAATACTTCAGAGAAAAATAAAAATTTTTAAATGTAACACATATTGTACTGAAATTACCATTTTATTTAAAATTAAGACTAATATGTTCAAATAATATACTTTATTTTCTGGATTTTCTAGCTTACTTATGTACATCACACTTTAAAAAAGGATGAGGGTTATTTCCACGAGAACTTATACTTTTGAACCATAGTCTAGTAACAAAAACAAGCTCTCATCCATCTTTCTGAAATCGAGCTCTTTTACTTTCGATAGAAGTACTTGCACTGGCTCCTCTTCATGTTAGGTTTTTAGTTCCTGCAGGACAAGGGGAGCAATGCTTTTTGGGAAATATTGGCAAAGGTCATTTAACTACCATGGCCTCTTTATTCCTTAAATAAAATTATTAGTTTTATTCAGTTATAAAATATGAATATATATACATATTCTTTAGGTTATCTTGTTTCAGAATAGTCTAATTTTTGCATGATTTCTCATATAAGTTATCCTTTTCATAAAAAAAAAAGGTTTACATTCAGCAAATTATAGGAAATATTATTCTTAATTTTAAGTTTTATAAAAAAATTTTTAAAAATCTTTGTCAAATTTGATTTTTTTTTGTAGTTTCACCTATCCAATTATTTATCATCTGCCTTTTTATCAGACTGTGTGTTTCCTTCTGGGGTGTTAATTTTGATATACAGCTGCTTTTCGCCAAGATGTTGATGTTCGTCAAGATGGGCGATAACGTTATAATATGGTTACCTTGATATTTTTATTGTGTACCAATATGGTTGCCATGGGGATAACGTATATTAGAGTTAGTTTTTTTCTTCTTTTTTCTCATGGTAACCCTATTAATTTCAGACAATTTTAATTCTATTTCTTTAAAAATGTTACCATATAAATATTGCATTTGTTCTTCAAGCTACTATTTCAGTCTTCTGTTGTATTTGTGCTATTTTTGAATATGGATATTTTTAAGATCATGGGTGAGCACATGATATTTTTTTTATAGAATGAGTTCTTTTTTTTTTAATTATTGCTATAAATTTCACATTTCAACTTTAATTTTTAACAATGCTTATTTGTATGTTCCTTCTTCAATGAAATTCATTGAAGAATCTTGCAGTTTTTAAAATATTGCAAGGTTATATATCAGCACTTATTAATTGATATTCATTATTAATTTTAATACATATTATGTAATTATTTTATTTATAATATAATATAATTATGTATAATAATTGTTTTTGTTATTTATAATTATTTTTGTATTTTACTTTTTTATATAAATATTACAAGTGTTATTTATTTATAATTATTATATGAGCATTATTATGTATAATATGAATATTATTGTACATCATAATTAATATTACTTTATATGATAATAATAACATAGTACATAATATTATTATTATATTGGTATTCCTTATTGATTGATATAGGTTATTTTTAATCTATTCCTGTATTCATCATTTGGAATATATTTCAAAATAGTTTTATACAATTATTTTCTTGATTTGTTATCACTATCTGGAATTTCACATAACTCGCCAACAACCTCTGCTTGGCAGGATTAAGGAATCGTGTGAAACAGCACTTGACAAGGAGCACTCCTATATCAAATATAGTTCTTTTGTGGAGTTACGCATTCTGATAATTAGGCTGACGATATTTTAGATTTCGATTAATTTAGTAAAAATGTTATTTAAAAGCCTACTATTTTCTTCAGATATCAGACAAAAATTTTTTAGCTGGTTCTTTAAAGCTGTGTTAACCAGCTGAATATTTTTATTTCACAAAGTATAAGGAACTCTGCTTATGCATGTACTACATTATTTTAATACATTTTTTTTCTTTTACAGAAAGATGTTAATATAAATTCATATTCTGAACAAGAGTGCAAGACCCATTTTCTTCAATGTAGATATTAAATAGAATATTTTGTTTCCTCGGGAAAAAAAATTTTTTCACATTTGAAGCTAAAATGGCTTTCACTAAAAGGGAACTCAACCCTTTTTGTATGTTCAAGATAATAATTTATGCCCTGTAAAGGGCCCCATCGGGGTTTTCCCCAAAGTAGTCTTTTAAAAAGTCCTTTTTCCGGATTCATACAAAAAAAAAAGCCATATTTTTGGGGTGTGCAACAAGGGTTTTCTCGAAGTGATCATTTAAAAAAAATTTACGGACTCATGAAAAGGGGAAAAACCTTATTTTTTGTGAAATGTGCCAAAAAATTTTTTCAAAGTAATGTTTTAAAAAGTACATTTACAGACTCATCAGAGGTTTTTGCTTGATGAAAAATGTGCAAAAAGGGGTTTTTTCTCAATCTAGTCTTTTCTTTTTGGACTAATACAAAGAAAACAGTATGTTTGTGAAGTGTGCAAAAAGGGTTTTTTTTCAAAAAAAATCTTTTAAAAGGGGTTCTTTTCGGATTTCAAAAAGGAAAACCCGATGTGAAATGCCCCAAAAAGCTTTTCGAAATGATATTTTAAAAAACACTTTTTAAATATTCATAAAAAGGAAAAGCCTTATGTTTGTGGAAATATGTAACGGGGGTTTTCTCTAAGTAAAGTTTTAAAAAAGTCCATTTACAGACTCATGCAAAAAACCCCTATGTTTGTGAAGTGGTAACAAGGTTTTTTCAAAAATGATTTTTAAAAAAGTTCATTCGGGACTCATACAAATAAAAAGCCTTATTTTTTGTGAAATGTCCAAAAGGGCCCAACTCGAAATGATATTTTCACATTTCGTATTCATAAAAAGGGAAAAAGCCTTTTTTAGTGAGATTTCCAAAAAAGGGGTTTTCCCCTAAAGTAAAAAAAAAGGGCCCACTTGGGGGCTAACGGGGGAAAAGCCTTTTGTTTGTGAAATGTGCAACAATTTTTTCTGGAAATATTCATTTAAAACCCCATTTACTTTCATGAAAAGGGGCCTTATGTTTTGGGGAAATGGAAAAGAGTTTTCTGAAAGAAATTTGTTTTAAAAAAGTACTTTACGGGACTCACCCAGGGGAAAAAAAATTTTTGCTTGAGGGAAATGTGCAAAAAGGGGTTTTTTCCCCTCTAATCTTTTAAAAACTCCATTTATGGATTTTAATAAAAAGGGGGAAAACAGTATGTTTGTGGGGTGTGCAAAAAAGGTTTTTTCGAAATAATCTTTAAAAAAGGGTTCTTTTTACGGACTCATACAAAGGAAAAGCCTTATGTATGTGAAATGTGCCCCAAAAGCTTTTCTCGAAATGATACTTTAAAAACACATTTACGTATTCATACAAAGGAAAAGCCTTATGTTTGTGAAATATGTAACAAGGGTTTTTCTCTAAGTAAAGATTTAAAAGTCCATTTACAGACTCATGCGAAAAGAAAAGCCCTATGTTTGTGAAGTGTGCAACAAAGGTTTTTCTCGAAATGATCGTTTAAAAAAGTTCATTTACGGACTCATACAAATGAAAAGCCTTATGTTTGTGAAATGTGCCAAAAGGGGGCTTTTTCGAAATGATTTTTTTAAAAACAAAATTTCTGATATTCATAAAAAGGGGAAAAGCCTTGTTAGTGAGATATTCCCAAAGGGTTTTTTTAAAGGTTTAAAGGATCCACTTACAGATTTTCATACAAAGGAAAACCTTTTTTTTTGGGGAAATTTGGCAAAAAGGTTTTTTTGGAAATTTTTCATTTAAAACCCCTTTGGGCCATGCAAAAGGAAAAAGCCTTATGTTTGTGAACTGCACAAGGGCTATTCTGAAAGTTATGATTTAAAATCCCATTTAAAAAAAAATTTTACGAAAAAGGATTTTTGTTGCCCAAATGGTTTTTTCTAAAATATTTTTTAAAAGGCATGTATTCATACAAGGGAAAAAAGCCATTTTTTTGAAAATGTGCAAAAAGGGTTTTTTAAAATTGGTTTTTTAAAAACCCCAAAAAATTTAAAAAAGATTTTCATAAAGGGTTTGAAAATAAAAAACCCCTTTTTTTTTTTTTAAAAATTTTTAAAAAGAATTTTAAAGGGTTCTTTAAGGGAAAAAACTGTTTAAAAAATAGGGAATATTGCCCTTTTTCTGAAGACATTTCTCTTAGGCTTCCTTCACACCAAACAAATTTCAGTCATTTACAGTCCATTCGAATTGTAGCAAATCTGACTGATTAACAAGTCAATCAGAATCAACTTTTCTTCAATCAGTTGCTGTCAAACCTGTTGTTGTTTCTTATGCCATATGAACAACAGAAACATCTAGATCAAGTCCATGAACCTGAGGGGTTTTAAACATTGGAGAACTGTAGCAGGAATTGTGAGCAGGAGCGGCTTGGGTCACATAGCAATTCGGACAGGAAGGGAAAACTTCGGGGCCGCATGCCCGGCTCAAATGTGTCCACTACAAAACCTACCAAGAGTAGTTTCATCTTGCCTACTGCCTGTCCCAAGCAAAGCAGCACCAGAATGGTTTCCTTCATACCACTCATGTGCAGGGCTTGCTTCCAAGAAAAATTGAAATCTTTTTGGATTCGTGTAGCAATTTCTGAAAAAGTGAAGCAGCCACTATGTGTATGATCTTTATGGCTGCCCTCATGTGCCAAACCATCAGCAATCTCATTCCCGAATATTCACGCGGCCCGGGACCCACTGAAAAAAATCTTTTAAAATTGGTTAAACTATTTAATAGCTGGACAGTATTCTTTGTCATTCTGTCTCCATGCTTCCACAATTCAGATAGATGCTGAATAGAGCTGCAGCTGTTACTGAATATCCAAATATCTGTATTTACACTTTAGTAAAGCAAAATTCAAGCTTTCAAACTTGGACGCTGTTTTAATAAATGCTGTATTGCTTTGTACAAAGCAATGATGCTAGCAAAAGAAATGTTGGTTATGGATCCACGTTATCAATCGAAAAGGCCAAAATTCAGTATTTTGCTTCATTAACATCCAAACCTTCAGAAAGTTGAAAGGAAATTTTACATTTTTTCTTTTCTGTTGGATTGGGTGGGACCAGAAATAACAAAACAGGGGGTTTATATATATATATAAATTACGAAAAATCTATACAGCAGAAGAAATACTTTCAAATTTGTCTTGGGTAAATGTGATCTTTTTAGTAATATTCCTTTTATTATTTTTCTAATAACTAATTACTTTTGTTTTTTATATTGTAAAAGTATATATAAGAATAAGTAAATTTAAATTAATGTTCTAAGACAATTAAGATATCAAGCTATGTATTAGTTGCACAACTATATTCATTCATTTATTTTTAAAATAAAATACATGAAACAAAATGTATGAGAATTGTTTTATTTTTTTAAATTTACTCTGTTATAGTCTTAACAGAAGTAACAGATTATAAATATGTATTGTAATTCTATGAAAATGCAATTACTTTTATTAATAATGTATTTAATATTTTTAAAGGCATTTCCAATGAATTGTAGCATATAACAACTAATTTTTTTAATTATAAATTTAAAAATGCTTAATCTTAACCTTATATTTTCACAAAAGTTTTGAAACACAAAGCATTTATGTACATAAAATTTAATTTTTTTCAGTTTTAAATTGGAGCAGTTTAGCAAGTTTTAGTATTTGTTGCATGACTTTAAAATTCTATAATATAGTACTACAGTATGTTTAATATAATTGAGTTTGATACATAATGCAAATAAACATTCAGTTTTATCTGCAATACTTGTATTCGGAAGTCTAATGGTAGTATATGCTGAGAGCGTTTTTAGATTTATCTTTTTCAGTAGTATTCCATCCTTTCGAAATATTGTTTCTCAAAGCAACCTGAGAACGTTTTGGCTATGGCATTTTAAAAAAACCCCGGAAAAAAAATTGATGAAAAAAAAGTTATAAAAGCTTTTTTTAAAAAAAATTTTTCATTAAAATGATTGAATTAAGTTATTATGATAACTCAAAAAACCCAAAACATAATCAAGCAAAAATGATTTTAGTAATGAATATTAAAATTATAATAACCACTTCATGCTGAAAGAGTTGATTGTACTAAAAATATTTTTAATTACTTTTTTTTAAAGAGGAAAAATCCCTTTAAAAATTTAAAACCCAAAAACGCTAAAAAATTTTTGTTTTTAGATCGGGAAATTTTGGAAAACTGCAAAATTTGATATAAGTAAAAAAAGAAAAAAAAAAATTTTTGGGTTTATTTGAGATTTGTAAAGGTTTATTGTAGTTTTTAATGTGCATAAACCCCTCTATACATGCATATGACAGAACCCATAAAAATTTAAATGGCAATTAATTTATATTTTTATTTTAAAAATATTCCTATTTTTTCCCAAAAACGGTGTATATAAAATTTCGGGTTCAATTGAATGCTTTAAAACAGGAGAAAAAAAATCTCTTAAAAGTTTTAAAATTTGGGTTAAAAAAGTAAAGCCTATGGGACAGTATCTGAAAATTTTTAAATTTAAACAGACCCAATTTTTTTTTAAATTTTTACTTTCCCATTTAGCGGCCCGGGCTAATTAAAAAGAAAGCAATTTTTTTTAAACTTTTGGGCATTTGGGGTTTATGTTTTTTATAATAAAAAAAAATTATAAATTTTGCTTTTTTCAATGCCACTTGTCCGTTTTCGGTGGGGGGCCCAAAGAAATTCATTGTGGCATTGGGCTAAGATGTCTCCCTTGGTTGCTTTGTTTTTGAGCATCAAATAAAATTTGGTTCCACCCCGAGGGGGAACTTTTGGAGGTTCGGGGGCCTTCCACCCCCCTTTTCCGCCAACCTCATGAGAGGACTTGCAGCTTGAGGGCGGGAAAGGGTATTCTCATGCGCAAGATAAAACATTTACAAAACCCTGCTTTCCCCAGGATTTGAACCCACGTCCTACAACCAGCATTGGGGCATCCAACATTTTTGGTTTGGGTGGAAAAATATATAAAAAAATTTTTCTAAATATTTCCTATGAAACTTCTTAACTAAATGCTTGAAGTTAAATGGCTTTTCACCTTACTTTTAAAAACCCAAAAAAATTTTTAATTTCTTTCTAGTGGGGCCTAAAACTCGAGGATCTTTTTTAAAAGGCTCTCCCCGTCCCTCCAAAAAGGGTTTTTTACAATGCTTATGGGTATCTTTTTTAAAAATCCCCAGGTGTGTTTCCCCAAATCACTTTTCTCCAAACAATGTTTTTTTGGAAACATAAATTGTACTTCTCTATGTTACATGGAAATGTTTTCTTTTACAAATATCTGGCAAGCAAAGTTTCTGGTGGTTCTCCAAGTTGGGCAGTTAGTTTAATTTTTTTCCCGTGGAACAAAACATTTTCCTTTTTGTTTTTCCCAAAATTCCCGAGTCTTTAATGATGACAGCATTAATTGGGCTGATGGGAAAATACTGGCTCAACCCCTTTCTTCCCGAATTTTAAAATGGAATGCAATGTGACGATCTTGTGGGGGGGGCCCCACCACCAAGTCATGTTTGATGATGAAATGTGGCCCCGATGACATCTTTTTAGCCATTCGTAACCACTTTTTTTCCTTTTTTCAAAAACAGGCGGCCCGGGTGTTGTAAAAACCGTGTGTTGCAAACAGCCTTTTTTAATCTGGCTACATATTGCTCTGCCATCTTCAGGACGTGTCTTCATCTATGTTTATCATTTTTCTTACCCTTGTTGCCCCTACTTTTTTATAGGGAAAAGGGTGACCCAAATTTGATTTCCTACAAAGCTTTTTTTTTATTTACTTAAAAGAAAAAAAAATTTGAAAAAAAACAAATTTCAAAAAGCTGGAAAAGGAAAAAAAGAGGGAAAAAAAAGAAAGGGCAAAATAAAAATACTCTTGCTAATGGGAAAAATTTAACTTCAAATGTACATGAATCAAACCCGCTAATTCAATGCGGGAAACCCAAAAATATTCCATTCCCTCCAAGCCCCGGGGGGCCAATTTTACTAAATAATTTGAATTTAAATGTGGAAAAATTAATTGGCAGGCCCCAATTTCCCTGCTCTGAGAAATGAAGAAAAAAAATAAATGAAAAACAATGTGGGAAAAAAAAATTTAAATATACTCATATAAAAACCATAGTAAAAAAAGGGGGAAACCAATGCAATTAGAAACCAAAAATTAAAGTGACTGCCCATGTTTTAAAAAAATTTATTAACACTGGGAAGTAAAAATCAATGATAAAAAAAACAGTGACAACAAAATAAATTTTGGGTTTGTGTGCATTGGTTTAATCATATCCAAAATCACCAGAGGAAACCCGTGTGTTGGGGGGCATAACGCAAAAGTTAAACACCCTCTCCACGGAATCTCCAGACTCGGTCCGACCAACCCTGGTATTTAAGAACGGGCCGTCATTAAAAGGAAAACTTCATTTTCCTTCTGCCCCCCCACATCCTTTATTTTTTCGCACCTTTGGGGGCGGAGGCGTCTGTGGTTTCTGCGTCAAGGGGGAAACCAAAAAAAACCAGGCGTCTTGCGGACGAAACCCCTCTGCTGTAAACAGCGTCGAATGGTACGCTCAGACACTAAATGATGCGTTTTCCGGGTTTAAAGTCTTTTTGCTATGGTTCCCCGATGTGACTGGAATCCGTCACGCCTCGAAAATTTGCTTTTTCACGTGAAATGGTGCCGGGGGGATGCGACCCCGGTCCGTTGTACCCTCCTGCATCCAACCCGGGCCCCCTATCCGCATTAAAGTTGTTTGGTTTCGTCCAACACGTGTACCAATCTCCCTGAAAGATAATCCACAATCCCGGTAGGCCACTATCCTTCCTCGGTTGAACTCGGATACTTGATCAAAAGCTGTTAGCTGTTTTCTACGAGACATAACTGATCGTTTTTTGAAAAAACCACAAGAAAAACACAATTGCTGAACTTGAAGTCAAAATCTCCAACCTTAAATAGCGTTTTGAGGTGACGGCGCAGGCGCGCCTGATGTGTGTCTTAGCTGAAATTCTAATCATTTGCATATCTCACCTCCGCTAATGCATGTTGTAAATTTCATGTTATTTGCATGCTTCCTTCAGGGCGTTGCATTTACAGTGGTCAGCAGTGTATATAATAACTCCAATAATTTAATTGTAATAGCTCTGGAATTATATTAACGACCAGTCCTTCAGGACAACCATGTAATTATTTTAATTGGTTATTCGTCTACCGGGGACTTATGAAACTATCTACATCTACAATCACGTGACGTCCCTTCGCCCACAAATACCGAGATCTGGAAATCGCGCTCTCTCTCTCTTCTGCTCTCGCCTCTCTGTAATCATGTAACCAGCCGGCTGCCGCGCGTTCTGTGTTTGTCTTTGTCTGTGTTTGTGCCATGATGTTTGCCTCTTGTTATGTGTAATGCCGTCCCTACTTGATTTTTATGTGCTTCCAGATGTGAATAAACTGGATTATTGATTTACATGAGTGCCTCTTCGATAATACAGTACTCGACCACGTAACACAGGAAAATCACATTACCGGCCATCCCCTACCTTTGGTTCGCCATTGTTTAAATCAACCGCTACTTGACTGGTAGCCAAGCCTAAAGGTTTTCATACATTAATTGCTCTAAGTAAATATGATTTTAATTTGGAACTCTTCAGTATTCGAGGGACACAAGTTCAAAATGCGCTTCAAGATCACCAAACAGAAGCGACATCATTCAAATGTGGCTGTCGTCTATTAAATCTGAAGGCTGCATGCAAGATTTAGGGTAACACAAAGTAAGTCAATCCAGAAGAAAAAATGGTGGAATGCAGTTTCTTCCGCAACATAGCATATAGTTCGGAAATATAATTAAATTTTTACAGAGAATACATAAAATGAATTTTTAATGTCCGTTTGGGCTTATTTTGAATGCTAACAAATTTTCAAAGTTTTAGAGTAATAATTTTAGTGTAAATGATGGGAATTAAAATAGGAAGAAATTTGTACATGTAAACACTCATAAAACAGTTGTTTTACATTTATAATTCTTTTTATACGTAAAATTTCAATTTTCTTTGGAACAGTTGATATTTTCTTTTTAAATTTGGAATTGCTGTTTCTTAAATAGAAGTAGAATTATAAATTTGCAGAAATACAATTGAATGTGAAAAAGTTTAATTTTAAAGGTTTTCACCGTTATCTTTTATTTATTACATTTTTTATTTATTATCTTTTGCACTGTATATCTTAATATTTTTTATATATTCATTTTTTATGTGATATTTTACAATAAAACTGTACGATAGGTATATAATAATTTTTGAGTAAAATCAATATTTGATTGATACAAAATATGGTTTTTAAATACCAATAGATATATATTTACTGAAAATTTTATTTCAGTAAAATTTATAAACTTTATTCTTTTTTAAATTTGGGGTTTTGTTGATGCAAAAGATTAATATAATTTTTACTTGCTTGGATTATCCTTCAATAATTCACTTGAATTCAATTATGCAAGGATTATCGATTTTACCTAAGCAGGTTTTGATTATTTTGGGCGTATTTTATAAAAAAAGAATATTTTTATCACTGGCACTCTTTTCCTAAATAGTTTATTTTTCTTTTATATCAAATTATGTTTATTTTTTACAGGACACATGATCATTTAATTTACTATTGCAATCCATTAACTACTTTTTGAATAATTTTGGTACATTTTTCAGACTTTGTTTCAAGGTAAAGGTACTGATATGCAACAGTTGGAATGTTATCTCTGTAAATTGTTTAAAGGGATGACGATAGCAGGGGATTGGTATGTCATTCTTCTAACTACCACACCACTCCACATTCACTATAGGGAAAAAGAGAGTCAAATTCAAATATTATAACCCTTTGCATTCCATTTTCAAAATTTATTTCTTTAAATTATGCAGTTTTAATGTTATTCTTAAAAATGGTAGCTATCTTTTCAATTGGAAATTTAGAAGATATTTCTAAAAATTTCTATAACTTTTCTTTCTATTTTTTTCTTAAAACTTCACAAAAAATTACATTAGTGTGATATATAATTTCTAAAATTTTATTATTATGTACTCATTTTTAATTATTTAAATATAAAAATAGTTTTATATCATCAATAGTTTATTTTTAATCAATATTTACAATAAATTCAAAATGTTATATCTGTAAGTGTTGTTTCCAGAGGAATGACGGGAATAGCAAGGTACTATATAAACCTTTTAACTGCCATACCATTCACTATAGGGAGAAAAGTCAAATTCAAATGTTATAATCCCTTGCCTTTCGTTTCAAAATTTATTTACTCAAATACAAACGCAGTTTTAAGTTATTCTTAAAAATGCAGTTACCTCTTATCGAAGTTTTTGAATAGTAAAATTTTATAGCTTTTTAAAAAACTTCCACAATTTTATTATAAAAATTAATGCTATTTAATTTTGAAAGAAGTTCGTCTATTGACCCCGACATCCGTTGGCACTTCGGGGACACAGTACGATTCAATTGGTAAAATCGGTCAAAAATCAAATTTAATTTTTAGCTTAAATTTTTCTTTTCCTATATTTTTCTATAACCTCACAAATTTGAAAGCTCTAAGAAAACGCAGAATTATATGATAGTTTTTTACGTTCGTTTTTTCACATCCTATGGCAAATCAAAACTTTAAACTGCCATTATCTCCAGAAGATAAAAACCTTCTATTTTGTCTTCATTTAAAATCACTAAGGTTTTTTCTATTGCGCCTATTAAGCATTTTTTACCTATTCCCAATAGTACATGTAACAAAAAGTTGGTGTCATTTTGGATCAAAAGCAATATTTATTTTTTAAAAATAATTCAACTCAAATTTATACATTTTTGCAGAATTTTCAATAAAGATTCATAAAAGAAATATTGTAGAATACCCAATAACGTTAACGCAAACCCATACCAACTTTTATTATACATAGTTTGATGTAATTGTAGAAATTAATTTCATGCGTGTATGTCAATTTTGTAGGAGTAGTATATGCATTTTAAAATCACTTCAAAATTTCAAGTTTTTCCTTAAAAATTACATGAAAGCTGGCTTTTATGAAATTTTGAGGCACAAGTATGTTAACATATAGTACATACATAGGAGGCAACAAAAAGTAAACAAAAAATTCTTAAATTAAAGTACGTAAATCTATTATATGCCAACAAAAGCAAATTCATCATTCGTGTTTGGTTTCCCTCTTAAAATCCAAACTAAATGGCTCAAAACTTTACAAAACTTAAAATAAATGCGTACCTAACACATATCTAATTTTAAAATTTTTAAAATTATAAAAAAGTTAACTTATTTAAGTAAAATTATATAGAGTTAATTTTATTTCAATTTTGTTGAAAAAAATATTGTATGTAATGGCCCAAGCAATTTTTTATTTTGCAATATTGACTCAAACAGGTCATAATTTACACTCATGGCAAGACTCGAAGAAAGAAATTCATAGTATAGCATGAAGAGTCATGAGTTTTTCAAGTATTTGCAGACACTCCTATTCTTGATTTATTATTAGCGCTGCTAAAAAAATGCGATGAAAAGAAGCCGTTGGGGAGGGGTTAAACTATTGCTTCTTCGTCGAAAGATACGTCTCTATATTGTAAACGGGTATAAATGCATTTGACCTCTAAGATAAAAACGACCCTTTCTCTATTGTTCAGCAAAAACTGATATACGTGAAAGTTAAGTTCCAATAGGAACCCTGTTTCTGATAAGGATCTTTAGATGACCATTCTATCCGGTCACTGTATGCATTCCTTCCGACCTGCATGATCTTTCCGACAAGCAACGATCTTTGCAGCTGTCTGCATCAATAAAATAAAACATCCGATCCATTTTCTTTTTACGCGAAGAGGTGTGGAATTATTTGCTTTTGCACGTTCTAGGTATTTTTGCGTAAATTTTCAAATAACTTATATAAAAAAAATTTGGCTGATCTTAAATCAAGTATTTTATTTAGTGTCCATGCAAGATTTAACAATATTTCATTAATTTAACCAATTTCAACTGCAATTAAAGACAAAATTACAATTTAATTAGTTTGAATATCGATGTAAGCATGAAATAAGAAATTTGCAAACTTAAACTTTGGAAAGATATTTAAATTCATATGTACCTGGGCACTGCAAAAAGTTATTGCATATTTAAAAATTTGCATAACTTTGCATATTGCATTAGTTACTCACATTTTATTTCAGCAACAATTAAACAAAAAGTTTATTTTCATAATTGCCAAAAATCCCAGAGATGTTCTATCTAAGAATATTATTTATCTTGAAGTGTTACCAAAAATTAATTTTGCAACACAAGACTAATAACAGAAAAAAAAAAAAAAGAAAGAATATGTTAAAAGAAAAGTGACGTTAAAAACTTTCAAAACTGTTATTCAAAGCATTACAGTTTATTATTTTTGTGTGGGGTAATATGGAGCGACAAAGGCTATTGTAACCATTGTTCAAACATAGTTTAGCATACCTACTGAACAAAAAGGATTAAGAAAGTAAAATTGCTTTTAATAATTTTTTGCAAGAACAACGTTATTTTCGCGCATATCACTAAAAATTACGTGGTACTTTATATTTTATATTATTCTCTTTATCATCATATAAAAATATCAAATTGTGCTAAGTATTTACGTTAAAGATGTTTACATTCGCGAAAACTAACGCCGCACACACAATTGTCAAACTGATTTGATTTGGGTTTCTTTACATCGCATCCCTAAAAAGCAATACCAAGAATTCGGTAACTTTACACACGAATTTTCAAGAAGATTCGAGATCGAGTTCACCAATGTTGTATCATGACCACGATTTTATCGATTTTCAGGGAACAAAACCTGGTAAAAACTAATTATTGAATACACAGGTGGCATTATTGTAAATTAATCACATTAATAGCAAATACTTAATTAAAATTTTTACGTACTATATGCCAGAATTATAATCGTCGGAAAAAAATCAGGGCTTTGGGAGGGCTGCGGACCGTCCCCCCTCTTGTAATGCGCCTTTATTTCATATCAAATATTAAAGAAGTATGCTGCATTTTTTAATAATGGAATTGATACTCACACAAATTTTTGCGTAGTAACAATATGCAAATTAGGAAAAGTGTATGCTTACGGTAGGTATCCTTGAAATTACTAAACTGCAGTTCAAAATTAGGAGAACCAAGATCTATCAAATTAAAATTCATATTTGTATGATTTGGAACCAGTTTAGCCCCAGTTCTTTTACGGTAATACCTTTAATACAAATAAGTTGTGCGGCGATATAATTCAAAAAATAAAATTTTGAAAATCTCTTCTATAATATAAACATAATGATAATCAAGCTGGAAGCCACTTTAAGGCCTAAGGCGAAAATAATTAGAGGGTAAAAAGAAAAAATTAAAAATTACCTTAAATGTACCCACCACTTCCGAGTGAATCGTGAGAAAAAGATTTCCCACCCTAAAGAGAGTAAAAGGGTGAGGCAGGAATCTCCGGGAGATAAATAAATAATAATAATAAAACATCGGTTTTTTGCTGGTGTAAAACAAAAGTTTAAAAAGAATCCTTGTATTACTGAAATGATTTTAATAAAATTATCTTTAGATTCTTTTTACCTGTTTACACTTTACAATATTTAATTTCTATAACATAATAAATTATACATATGGGCACAGTAGGCCTTTGACCCTCATGGGCTGTTGCGCCACTGAGTTTAGTTTTAATATTCATAGAATTAGAAAATGGCCAGTAGTCATCACGTTCTCAGTGAAATATAAAGCATCCTTTAATTTAAAGGTGTCATTTTTATATAAAATATGAAAAAGAAAATTCGTATACCTAAAATTTCTTTCTACGACAGTATTTATACCAAAAAATGCAAGACTGAATTATGTATCATTAATACTAATTTAAAAGCAAGTTAAAAATAAGGTCTCTCTCTCTCTACATATATTGTGCATACATTTTGGAGGAAGAATCTGCATTTTGCCTACATTATTTTCTGAAGTATGAAATACTAAAATGAATTTAATCAGGCTTAATTTAAGTATTGGTTTAATTTCGTAAATACATTACATCGAAAAACAACCTATTTATTATTTGATTTATAATTGCTGTACTGAAAACAATACAAATTTCTAATCATTTGTTAAGTGGAATAATTATATGAAATCAAATTATTGATAAATTTAAAGAAATTCATATGAAATTAAAATGTTTTAATGCAATTAGCTATATTCAAATCAGTCAATTTATTTTTTGAAAATATTTCAATTTTTTGAAAAATATGTAAGGGATCAAATAAATAGCTTTTATGTGTTTTTTAATTGGCTATATTGTGAAAATTATATGTGCTGATCATTACTTGAATTTTATTTTAGAGTTTTTGAGTGTTCAAGAATTGACTTTCTTGACCTTTAAAATTATTTTATTTTCTCATAAGGATAAGAGTATTGAGGATTTAAATGGGTACATTTGAATTTTTTTTTTTTTCTTATTTTTGCAGATAGGAAAGTTTAAAATGTTGTGGCTTTTTCTAAGTAACACATAGTTATACAAAAAAAGGATTACAAACTTCGTAAATTTTTTTAAAATTGGTGTGAAAATTATAGCATTTCGTTTCAATTGTAATAAATATAGAAAAAAAGTATAGATTTCATTTGTTGTAAACAGAGGACTTTTTTTAAACAAGTGAAACAAATTCAGTTATCAGTTCAAACAGTGAAATTAGTACCAGTTATTCACCCGGGGGCGAATAACGGGTTGGTAATTTAATCCCCGAACAAAAAACAATATTTCTTTTTTCATTGAAAAAATTTTTAAAAAAAA
>BMAV01021540.1:0-19658 GCA_019973955.1 Trichonephila inaurata madagascariensis
CAGTTTTATTAGGAGGGACGAATTAGAAGCAAACAAAGGAAATTTTTTTTGGTTGAACCCTACTTCCTAGTTAGCGCCCAGTCTTTTTCTTTTTTTTTTGTTATGAAGATTAGTAACCGGCTAAAATTTCTTTCCACTACAAAAAGTAGTTAAAAACTTCCTAAATTTCCATAATTCATTATAGATAGATATTTTTTGGGGTCATAAAGGCCCCCTAGCGGGAACTTAACACGGGGGGGGTTTCCCTTCACACGACCACCTGATCGGAATACGTCATCCCCCTGGCCCCAAAGGGTCATTCCGGGTAGGCTCAGTGGGGCTTTGCCCCCATGGGCTTTCGCCACGTTGAATTTTAAATTTGAAAATTGGAAGTAAAAAGTACTATTTATTCCATTTATTGAAATTGATTTTTAAAAGTTCGAACGGTTAAATGAGAGCCACTCATGGCCACCTTTTATCCCTCCCCCCCAATTTTTTTCCCCCTTTAACGTGCCCCTTTAAAGGGGCCGTCAGTCGGGGGATAGACCATTTTGGGAACCCTTGTCTATTTGTTAAAAAAACATTTTTTTTCCAATTCCAAATTTTACTCACACTCTCTATATATTTATTTATTTATCCTAGGCAATCGTTAAAAAAAATTTTTTAAAGACTAAATTGAGCTGAAATTTTTTTAGTTTATTTTGGATAACAATGTTTTTAATTAAAATTTAAATAAAAATTGATTATTAAAAATAATTATTCAAAAAAAAAATTACAACGTTGGCATCATTTTTTGATTTTTGGCCCCTTTTGGGACTTTTCTTGAAAGGGTTTTTTTCTAAATTTAAACCATTGAGCTGAAATTTTTTTAACACTATTGTTTGGGGAAAAAAATGATAACGAAATTTTAATTAATTAAAAAATTGACTGAAACCAAATTTTTTAAAAAGAATTTCAGATACAGCCCGTTGGTTTTTTTTTTTAGCGCTTGGGGGAAACTTTAAAGGATTTTTTTTTCTCAGTCTTAAAACATTCAGTTAAACGAATTTTTCATACACGATTGTTTTTTAATGACAAAAGATACTTTAATGATAATTAATACAAATTAATTAATTTTTTTCTGTCCATTATATAATATTTATATTAATTTTAAATTTTTGTAAAAAAAGCTAAAATAAAATTTCCGTTGACCTTTAAATAGGAATTTACTTAAATTTTTCTTTTTATATTACTTGTATGACTTTATGCACAAATGAAAATCCTGCGTCATTTACATCCTGCTGCATAAGGTATGTTCTCCCGTTTCAAAAAAACGTGGCTTTTGGGAAAGCAGTTTCGATAAGATTTTTTATTATCTGTTTCATCAGATTCGCTGTTCATTGACTAAAAAATAAAAGAACCTCATGACAGATGGGGTGTTGAAAATCAATGTAACGTCATCAAATGTAACACGATCGTAAAAATCTTAAATATTCCCCTGCGTTATGGAGTGGGATGAGATAAGAAAGGAGTTTCCTGTCCTATTCAAAACTCGCACGATAGATTACATTCATGACTCATCTGCACCTGTTAAGTCTAATGACGCTCTGCACTTTGGCCGACAAAATTGGTGACTTGCAAGAAAAATTTTTTTTGCCCCGGGAAAAAAAGGATAAAAAAAAAATTCAATTTTTTCTAACAGAAACTAATAAAAAAATTTTTCAGCTGTTGAAATAATTCGGGGTTTGTTATTCGTTAAATAGGGGTTTTTGCCTTCATTTTTATCGAGGAAAGAAAAAAAATCGTTAAATCGCGAAATTCATTAAACAGGGGTTCGTTAAATCGGGGTCCGACTGTATATCATTAAAATCTGGATCATATAAACTTTTTTTTTCTTCAAACCAAGTATTCTTTCTCATGAACTTTCTAATTCGGTGCTCATTTAATTCCTTTTTCTCTTTGTCTGTATTCTCAAAAAAATTCATTTGGGGAATCTTACTTCTCAATCGAACGCAAGTCATTTTTGCAGGCTGAACACTCGATATTATTTGAAATCAAACCTTTTATAATGCTTTCAAAATGCTTTTACAAGCACTACAAATGCTTTTACAATCCAATGTATCACAAGTATTTTTCACTTGAGGTCCAAAAATTTTTTTAAAAAAAAAGAAATTATTATTCTCAATCACATTCTCGAAAGGTACGATTAAAAAAATATTAGTCAGTTTTAAAAACGAAATTTGGAAAAAAATTTTGGGGTGGGGGGCCTTAAAAAAAATTTTTCATCCAAAAACTTTTCCAATGGTTATAAAAGCCCAAATGAGTTTCAAATGATTTGGCTTTGTTTTCTATCTGCAAGGAAAGTCTACTCAGTTTTTGGAATCAGTTTATTCCTTCAATCTGTATTGTACCCGATTATAATTATTTATCAGATACTATACTGTTCGAATTAATTAGGGTAAACATGTTTTTCTTGTTTAAGTTTGTATGTGATTATTAGTGATGTCCTGAACCACCTCAAAGCCGTTATATCTGCCTTTAGGTAGTGAGACAGATCGACCATGACTATATAAAATAAATCGCTCTCAATGAACACACTTCTATGACTGTGAGAGATAGAACTATGGATGTTGGGTGTGATCAAATTTAAGTGTTTTAAGAACACAAAATTCGTGGATCATCGTCTCCAAAAAGAAAAGAAAAATGTGGGCACAAATGGTAAACTACTCCAAGAATTGATAAAATTTTAATAAGAAGTAGCAAAATAAATCCAAGAAAGACAAGCATAGACCTTTGAAGGGATTTATTGTATAATGGTATTGAAGTGAGTACCTCAAATGCATGGAAAAGGCTTCTAGAAGGTGGCCTTAAGCCAACAAGACTGAGGAAAACAAAACTATTTCTAAGAAAATGATGAAAAAACATTTAGAAAGGGCCAAAAAATACCGATCATGTACTGTTAAAGACTGGAAGAAGGTGATGTTGAGTGATGAAACATTTATTTGTGCAGGGATACAAATCAAGTGTAGTTAGACGAAGTGAAGTTGAAACCTTGTTACCAAATCATATCCAACAGATTGCAAAATACCCTTCTAAACAGATGTTTGGAGTTTGTTTTTTTTCAACAAATGGCCCTGGAAACTTAGTTCCTCTTAAATACATGGTGAATTTGTCAAAATATAGAAATATTGTGTAGTAAGATTGTTCAATTCATAGAAACATTTGATGGAACATTTAAAAATACTTGGGCCCCCTTACCCCAAATTAAATTGGTTCATACTTTTATGGGAAAATTTGGCTCGATTGGTTAAAAAATTCCCCAGACCAAATCCTATTCTAAACTGATGTCATATTCCAATTTCGTTTGCTAAGAGGAATCCACGACAGCAGAGCAAAAAAAAAAGGGTTATATAGGGGTTTTCCCAAGATGATAAAAGAACATGTGTGTACTCTAGTGGAATCAATCCAAGATGGGCAAAAAAGATCATTTTTTTAAAAAAAAGGGAAAATTTTTTTATAATATACAAAATTTTGAGTCTATTTATGGTATGCAATGATAAAAAGCTAAGGTTTTAGAAAAAATCATTTTCATTAGAAGTGACAAACGTCACATTATTTGAACAGAAAAATAGTGAGCTGAAAAAAGTTAGAATGGAAAGAAAAAAGTTTACCTCTAACTACACTGTGATAGTATCAATAAGGTTATTTGATACAAGATTTTAAAAAAAATTGAATTATTCCTAAGCTAATTTTTATGTTGTAAGCCATCTGTAAAAGTTATAATCTATAATTTACATATAGCCCATTAAAACCCAGTCGTCACTTGACTATGGTTCAAACTTACGAGGTCCGTCACCAAAAGCCCTCGAGTAGCTGAACAGTGCAACGTTAATATTCACTCACTCACTCACTTGCCGGAACATTCCACGTTTCAGGGAAGCAGAAATTTTATTATTATTATTTTTTCCAGTGTCATTTGGGTCAGCATAGTGTTAATATAAGCAGAAGAATCTAATATTTAAAAATAAAAACATTTCATGTCATAAAAGGATAAGAATGTCTAATTAGGGATGCCTTAAGGTATAGGCCAACTGGTCTCAGCCTTGAGGGGGAAGGCCCTTATTTTTGAAGTTTAATAAGATCTTTTTTTCGAAAAAACCCGTCAAATGTCATTTCCGAACGTATTCTCCGAAAAACCGAGAATTTCAAACTATATGTCAACTGGTAACATTGGGCAGACTGCATTATTATGTGATGACCATCATCCATGTTTAGGCCTAGGCCTACCACCATACATCATCATTACTCCTTCAGTCAAAAGGTGGCAATCGGTCGAGCCAGTTTGCGTGATTGTAAGTGATGCACATTTATTTGTTTCGAATTACCGTTTGTACGAGTATATATTTGACAACGTACATCTACTTTAACCCTGGTGGGGCCTAATTTGTGTTGCCCGGGGCCCTACTTTTCGTAGGGCCCAAGGCCCAAAAGTTTTAAACACCCCTTGTCTAACCCGCACAAACCTGTACGATCGTGCAAGTTGGATCTTAAAAGGATAAGTGAAAAGATAGAACTGTGTTTCTGCAAAATTAGTAGTAATCCACTAACAAAAACATGCGCGAGATGTTTGAAAATATTTTTTTACGGATAATAGACCTTACCTGAGCTTGTAATTGGCCTGTCTCCAGTCCACACCAACCCAATGTTCCCATCTCACATTCCTTTATCTGTGCGTTAGTGGTATTTCTTTTTTTTTTTTATTTTTAGCCTTATAAAATTTATTCAGATCTTAAGCGAAAGAGAGAAAGAAGGCGAATGTCGTGGAGGTGTACCAACACACAAATTGCAAACGCATTACCCTTTGAGTTCTTAAACTTCCTTTACAGTAACAGATCCATATACCCGCAAGTGCACGCTTACGTATATTTGACTCTGAATATTTGCAAAATTCTGCAATGGCATTATTAGTACTTTGGGTTCAATACTCGTACTTTTTGCAAAAATGCACGTAATTTACGAATTCTCTAATTTTGCTAAAGAGTATAGATATTGCAACTTAGGTGTTATCTACAATCCGTGATTCAAAATTACAAGGCCCATATCTAGTTGTTTATCCAGATCAAAAGTAGCGTTCATTAATACAAATAACTTTTACTGAGAAGTAAGAATATATGAAAGCAGTAATATATACTCTATTATCAAATGATAGTACATAATTTAATCCAGCTTTTCAATTTAAGAACTAAATTGCTTCTTTATAAAAGTCTTATACGACCTGTCCTAACTTATGCATCAGAGACTTGGCCATTGACTTTACGTGATGAGGAAGCTTTGGAAATTTTCGAGAGAAAGATCTTACGCTGCATTCTTGGTGGGATCTAAATAAATGGATGGAACATGGAGAAGATCTAACTTAGAACTCTACAAAATTCACAAACAACCTGATATCGTAAAATTTGTCAAATTACAGAGACTTAAATGGGCTGGTCATTTGTCTAGAATGAAAGAAGATCGTTGTAGCAAGAAAATCTTTCTGGCAAAGCCCATAGGAAATAGACCCCGTTAAGATGAACTGACGGTCAAAAAAGCCACCGTAAAATCCGGCGTATAACGCGCCTTTTTAACACAAAAATACTTTCGAAATTTGGGGTGCGCTTTATACGCCGGGTAAAAAAATGGGGCTTTGAAAAAAAAAAAAGACACCATAAAAAAAAATTAGACTTAAAAATATATCAAATACTTTTACAAAAAAAAAACGGCTTTCCGAACTTAAAGGAATTTAGTTCTAGAAGTATACTATTTTTCCAAAAGCTTGTGGAATAATATTCGAAAAAATGACTTAAAAAACAAAGAGCTTTAAGCACGAATTTCAGTTTTTCAAAAAAAAAGGGTGCGGCACACATTTATACTTGCAGCTTGAAAATATAGGTTCGCATTATCGGTGATGCGCGTTATACGCCGGTTTACGGTAAATATTTTAAAGGTCAAAACTGAGAACAGTTTTAAGAGTAAAATGCAGGAAAAAAAACCTGTAGAAGACCGGCCCACCCCGGGCGTGAGCCATTGATGAAGAAGAAATAATTTAAATTCCCTTTAAAGTTCTAACATTCTAAAAAACAAAAATTACAGTCTCCAATTGATGTAATTTACAAAAATCTTTTTTCAACAAATATCATTTGAAAAGTACTATTTTAATGTAAATAATTTAATAAATTTTGAAACAGAAATATTAAATTGACATCGAATAAAAGAATTTTTTAAACTTCAATAATAAGGATTTTGTTTAATATAGAAGCAACAGCCCTTTTTCTAGATGATGTACAAACTGCTAGCATATAGTGATTTTTGAAACTCCAAAGTTCAAATGGTTGAAACGGAAATTACTGCTTAATTTACAATAAGTATTTGTTACTGTTGCTCCTGTTGAGAAAAAATGACAAAGAAAAACAATATGCATGACATTCCCCTTTAAAATTTGAAAAACAAAAAAAAAGGGTTTTAAAACCCAATATCCCAAAAAACTGAAAATGCCAAAAAGGATTTGAAGATGCCCTCGTTCTTTAAATGTGGCAAGACCCGAAGTTCTAAACAATGAACGTCAATTTGTATTTGCTGTAAGCCAAACCGGTTGAATGTTTTCTGGCGGATGTATTCCAAGTACGATTTCAATGTCATTTTCATGATGCGATTCAAAATGAAGTCACTTGTAAATTCTGCATTTTCTAATGTCTCGGAAGATTTTGAAAACAGCTTGTTAATGCGAATGATCATCCTGTCATTGGAAATGCTGTGCGCTAATTCATTTGGCGAGGATGAAAAACTGAAATTGGCAGATCTCCCAGAGTCGCTTACCCTATCACTCACCGAGGCTTTTGCATTTTCAAATAAAGGTTCAAGTTCCCGAACTGTTTCCAGAAAATCTTCTAAAACTCTTCTAACTGCGGCACTGACCTTCCATGGTTCTTTCAACAACATCCAGTTTTTATTTTCGATACTACTTTTAAACATAATCGACATGCGCCTTTGTCTTTCGTCAATGTAAAGTTTAATTATATTCTCAGCTGTTTCTTTGCATCTGTCTGAAATTTCAGACATTGATGTCAGATTAAGATTTTCTGTTGATGCGTTAAATTTATCGTCGACTATGCTGATGAAGTTCCATGCTCTGATGTGGTAGAGTTCTAATGCATATCTTGCTAACAGTATGCATAACTTTAAAGAGGTCTCTTCCTTTTGTTTTGAAGTGGAAAATAAATCTGCAATAGTACCATTTAAGTATCGAAGGAATGATGCAAAAACATTTTCACGAGCAAGAACTTTGCAAAAGCATTTCCTGAAATGTGAATCTCGACTGTATTTATATTCCGGCCGGATATAACAGCAAAGTGAATTCAAAGCATATATGAATATGTCTTGAACTGCTTCGCTTAGCGATGCAAGTGAATCTTTCGAAGGTAACATTTCATCTTTAAATTTATCTATAAAGCAATGGAAATGGGTTTCAAAATCGCATTTCATTTTCCGAAAATGATATTCGCATCGATCGCTGCAGATGCTAAGAATCATTTCTGAGCTTATGTGAGATACTGCAATTTCAGGAACTTGTAAAACGCAATCGTGGCATTTGCGATATACCTGATCTAGAGTATTGGATAACAACTCATCAGAGATACTGCCAAACTGTTGTTTAAAAACTAATCTAACAAGGGTAAACAGCCTGTCGATATTGTCTGTCACAAAAGTTGTTAAAACTGAACTTGCGCAAAGTATGATATCTTCTCTTAAGAACACTTTCCGGACTATATCGATAGTTTTTGACAGAATGTCAAAATATTTACAGCTGAAATCGGAGCAACCAAAAATTTTATATTCTGCAGAAGTTACAATATCATCATTTCCTGTAAGGTAACTGTCTTCAATTTTGAGAAGCATTTGACTGAGATTATCCTTAGTTAAATACAGAAAATCTTGTAAAGTGTCTTCTTTCATTTCTTCCAAATCTAATATTAGATTTAGTGTTGCTGAGATTTCTTCGCTAGTGTAAAGGCAACAGTCTAACTTGTTCCTTAACTTTCCTTGAATATACCACATAATATCTTTGCTTTCTTCTAATATTCCTTTGAAAGACTGCGAGTGTCGATACAGTTCCAGAAGGCTTTTATTTTTCAAGTAATGCTGAGCAGCTGTGACGAAATCGCCTTCCTCAACGTACTCCTTCAATTTGGGGACTAGATTGATTATTGAAGCCAGTTTATCGATATTTTTCCTAGATTTAATAAGTTTTAAACTTTTCTCTTTTGTCGGTTGCAAGCTCTTCAAGATTTTTGAACTTATATCCTCAACGCAACTCATCTTAAGTTCAAGCTGATTCATGTTTTCTTCCATTTCTTCAAAGTTGATTTTAATTTTTGAAACAACATCCGAGGCAGTAATAAATTTTGAATAATTATCGTACAGCATACTTTGAATTCCGTTGGATATACCTCGAATTTCCATTTCCAGGTGTTCTTTTTTCGATATTATCTGATGAAGATTGTAAGCTTCTATCAACTTTAACATGTAAAGATCAGGATTGAACTCTTCTTTATCCATATCGAAAGGATCGAAGTCGCCTTCTAAAAAAAGTACAATATAGAATAAAGACAAAATTAATTCACAGATATAATTATTTTATAAGCTTAATTACTTAGGGCATGAAAATTCTTCTTTTATTATAAAGAATTCCATCATTAGTTAAATTTGCCTTTTTATTATTATTAGCTCCATTAGGAGTTTTATTTATATTTTGGATATTTATTGAATTGTTAATTAATTTTCTCCGTTTATTTCAGCTTCAAATAATTTTTAAATGCACTAAAATTTCTATAAATGACTGATACTCGTAAATCTACGAGCTTCTTTATTTAACGTTGCAGTATTTTTAAGCAAAGCTTACGTTTTTTATAGAATGGACTTTATAGAATGTCGTGCTTTTGAAAAATGCAACATTATATTTTTTGTGTGTGTGCATCCCCAAAGTGGTAAACTACTTTTAAAATGCAGGAAAATAAAAAGGAATTTACATTTCAGCAAAAGTACATGATATTAGATTCACATTTTTCATACAAATATAGCCGAAGAGAAATTACATAGAATATGCATAATAAATAAAGGAATGTTATTTTATACAGGGGGATTCGCTACCAGACAGGCAAACTGGTAGGGTGGTGTAGGGGGTGCATAGATGACTCAGAATCACATAGGAATGCAGGGTCGCAAATGCCGTAGTTAAGAGCTGTGGTGCAAAGAAGCAGAAAAAAAGAACAGAAATAGCAACACATTAATACGACAGAAAAAATTTATTGAAAGGTTTCTACGACAACAGGTGCTCAAAATTACGGCCAAAAGTCGTCTGGTAGTCCGACAGCGATGCTGCACGAAATTCCTTACGTTTTGGAAAATTCCTGGCATGTAATGTATCCTTTTGGCAGCTACAGATATTCGAGCGTTTCCTTAACTGAAGGAACAGGCGTCCGTACACCAAACTTTTATGTGAACCTAGAAGAAGTTCATGCACTTTCGAACTCCTGTTGTAGTTTCTTTGCACTATAGCTCGCAACTACGGCATTTGCGATCTTGCATTTCTATGTGATTCCGAGTCGGCTCTGTACTCCCTACAACTACCAATTTGTCGGTTTGGTAGTGAAACACCCGGTGTATTAGAATATAATCGCATGCAAATTTGGACATTTAATTGATCGCATAGATTTTTTTCATCAAGGATTCATGATAAAATTCATTAAAATCTTTCAATATTCTATTATATGAGATTAATTTTCAACCATTTAATACACACACTCGCTCCCTATTTTTTGTATAATGTTCATTAATGAAATATCTTATAAATGCAGATTTTTAAATTATGATGAATAGCTCATTTAAAACTTGTTTTTCTGTACATAGTTAAAGTAATGGAATTCACACTGATTTGAATGTAGATAAATCTAAAATACTTTTTGAGTAATACATTTTGCTATTTCCTCTTTTATGCCCCACAAAGTGTAATGATACGTGTAAAATCTATAATAGCATCGTATTAGTACCTTGATTTTTCGCGTTTGGATTCATGTCCCCCTACAAGCAAACGGAAAATCAGTGCTCAAAATTTTGAGCCAAAACCAAGCAATGATCATGACACATGAACTGACAATCCCCATCCCCATATTCCTGCCAATATTAGAATTTGAAACAGTTGCATTACAACCGTATTTCTCTTCAGAGTTTTAAATTAGTTCTTCATAATTTTTTGGAAGCTAAGAAATTTTATTATGCTGAAAAGTGTTGCCATTATTTTTTGTGTATTTCTTTTATTTCTCTAACTATTCTTCCCATTCTATTTAAAATCTTTGGCTTACGTCGAATGCACTGAAGACTTGAATAAGTTCCATGCTGGGTATATTTTTGCCGTAGACAAGAAAAATGTTTAATTACAAATTAAAGCTATCTTGGCGAGAATTACTCTCTAAGAGCGCCAATGCCATAATTTTGCATCGGAATATGTTGTCATATGTTACCCGGGAAAAAAAGGACACTTCTCCGTTAAATGGTAAAATTTCACTATTTTTCATTTTGGTAACAAAACAACAAACCAATAATATAAACAAAAATAACTCATTTGTACAAAAAAATTCATTTTACTTAAGGTATCGAACTACGTTCGAAACAGTGATTTTAAAAAAGCGCACAAATGGATAATTTTCTTGATATTTAGTGTCACAGATTAAAATACATGCATAAAATTGTTTTAAGGACATTATGACAATAACAATTATTTAAATACAATATTTTGGCAAAAAATTAGCTTAGAGTAATCTTTTTTCAAAACGTTCTCCTTTTATAAAAAATGCTTCTATGATAATAATATTTTGCTCAGATACAGTAAAGACTTCTCAGAGAGTCTCGAGTAGGAGTTTTGAAAAATTACATTATTTTTAGAGTTATCACCCATTGAAATAATTATCGACGTTTTTTTCTTAAAATTTCTCCCCTCTGCTGTAGTAAAATATGAATAAATCCACTTATAAGTTATATGTTTCAAAAATTCTAGTTGAGCCTCTGTACAGAGGTCTGAGTTATATACAGGCAAAATATTATTATAATAGAAGCATTTTTCACAAAAGGAAAATATTTTGAAAATGGGTCATTCTATGTTCATTTTTGTCAAAATATTGTACTTAAATAATTTTTTTATTGTAATACTATTCTTAAAACAATTTTATATACGTTTTCAATCTAAATGACACTAAATATCATAAATATTATCCATCTATACCTTTTGCAAAATCACGGTTCAGACTAGTAATCCAACCTAGTTGGCTGATACCGTTCTTTTCGCGTAAGTAACCCTTTAAAATAAAACTCATCCCTCTGTCTCCTGATAGTTTATAAAGAATTCTCTTAATAAGGGCCAATAACATCGATATAATGACATCGAGCCTAGTTTTAAGAAAAGATATCCAAAAATTTAAAATAGATTCTGAAATAATTTTTCAGCATTGAATAATTTTTAGTGGATTTTTGAAAGAATGTGTTTTTTGGGATAAATCATTCGAAAAGGGATCGTAATTCTGCGCAGAAAAAGCAATCGAATAAATACTAGTATCTCCCAAAATAAATTATGATATCATATGATGAAATATACGTCAAAAGGATGAGAAGTGATTCGCATTTTCGCTTCGCAAAAGGCGAAAAGTAATTTACTGATTGTGTATAGTAACAAATTTATATAAAATTCACTACACAAATTCCTTATTATTTAACCCCCCAAAAAAAGCGAAATATTGATTCTGCATATCTTATAAATTGCATGTCGTTCGGATTAATGAGTCTTAGGATGTTACGATTTTAAAGAATTGAAAACTTGACGCTTTATTTTAGTATCATTTTTAAAAAATCACCAAAAATTGGCTAATTAGCTTACATGTTCCAAAGCTATATCAGACTTAATAAAAAATTTGGATACCTAAAATAGTGCAAGAATCTTAATTCTCCAATGTTTCGTTTAACAACAAAAGCGATATATTATGTCAAAATCACTTCAACATTAAATTTTAAGAAATCTATTACAAATATGGAAAAATTTGTTTCGAAACCATGATCACTAAATAATTGTAGCATACCGAATTTTGTACGTATGAACCTTAGCCGCTCTTCCACAAAGTCTTCTTTTCATTGGTATAAACTAAGCAAACTATATATGTCATCTAAGCAATCGGCATGCTCTTTTGAAAGTCACAATAATATGTAACACACACACACAGTGTAGTTCTTAAACTAATCATTATTAATCAATAAATATGAAGCTGCTTTAGACTGAAAGGGGAAAAAAACAAGATTAACTTCAGTCAAAATGTATCAAAACAAATAAAATAGGCTTAGCTTTGATAAAACTTAAAAAAAAAAAAAAAACATGGTACGTACATATTAGCAGCAAAGCAGCCAAATTGGCACCACGCGAATCGCGCCATTTTCCACCAAAATCTGACTTATTTGTATTTTTTCATATAAAACATGTTAGAATCTTTGTTGTTTTGATATGAAAGGTATGATTCGCGTGACGCCAGTTCTGATGTGGTGACGCTAATACATAAGTATAAAAACAATTCTAGTTCAATTCAGATTATTAGCACACAGAAAATAAGACTCCAAATTGAACAAATAATTCTTCTCCATCGAACTTCTATGCAATACGTTGACAGCAATTCACCAAATTGGCGGCAAATCAAAAAATGAACTAAAAATAAGAGCCGAACACACAAAATAACACATATAAAAAGTTTTAAACTTGAAAAGGAATGTAAAATTTACATTAGTTAAGTGAAAGAAAATTTAATGCTTACTTGAGGAATAATTATATTGATATAAATTCAGAAAATAACAACAATAATATATATATTTTTTTGGGTACTAATTTTTGATATCAATACTCTACTCGCCAAATTGTTTTAAATTTTCGTCAAGTTGTACGATAACATTATAATATGGTTACCTTGGTTTTTATCGTTTGGCACTGTGTTTATTATAGTGTTTCCTTATCTGTTTGTTTTTATTGTTATAACCCTAAATATTTCAAACAAATAATTCAATTTTTAAAAAAAAATTAACCATTTCTATGTTGGACGCTATTGTTACAATATTCGTGCTCTACTCTTTTGCGTTTTCTTTCCGTTGGATAGTGGATACCTCAGAAATTATTTGTGACTACCATGATCATTTTTTTAAAAAAAATTCGAGAATTCTGCGTTTAATTATTAGGGACGAATAAGTTTATTAAATTCGCCGTTTGGTCACAATTTTATTTTCTAAGGGTTTGGATTTCTTTTTTTCAATCTAATTTTACTGACTTCGGCCTTTATGAAATGTGTTAAATGTGGTATAGAGACGTAACAATTATATTTCTCAAAAAAAGTAATAAAATAAACGGCAGAACTTTTTACTGTGGATCTTACGGTGCGAATTCCCCCCTCAATTTTAAAATATTTTTTTTTTCAAACAAAATTTTTTTTTAATGAAAAGCCCAAAGTGTAATTTTCACTTTTATTTTTAAATTTTTACATTAACCCCACACTCTTATATTTTTTTATTTATTTGTTTATTTATTTATTTCTTTGGTAAAAACAAAAAATACTTTAAAGCGCTCAATTGATCTGAAATTTTATATACATGATTTTTTGGATAACAATACAAAAATTTTAAATTATAATTAATAAAAAGTTGATTAAAACTAATTATTTAAAAATTACAAATACACACACCCGTTGGCGCTTTTTGGTTAGTGCCCTTTGTTGAATTTTTTAAAACAAAAAAATTTTTTCTCACGTTTTAAAAAGCATTTAGTTAAACTGAAATTTTATATACACGATTGTTTTAATGACAATATGTACTTTAATAATAATCAATAAAAATAAATTACCACTTAATGTTGTGATCCCTGTCCTATGTATATACATATTTATATTATTTTAACTATTTAATAAAATTGGGTAAAAAAAAATTTTTTTTTGTTGATCTAAGTAGGAATTTTTAAAAAATTTTTTTTTATTTCTTGTTATTAAATGATTTCTTTTTTTTCCTATTCAAAATAATTACTTTTTTTCTTTATTAATAAGATTCTTTTTTTGGGCCCCAAATTTATAATTTAAAAAAAATTTTTTTATTTATTTTTTTTACTGATTTTTTATTTTTAAAATTTTTTTTTTTCCTTTTTTTAGAACCTTATATTCTGTTTTATAATCTTGGTAAAAAGCTAATACTTTTTGTGCCGTTTTTTTCATGGAAAATGTAAGTATGCTTTTTCTTTTTTTTTTTAAATCTTTTTAAATAGTTGCAATTTACGTCCTTACTTGCTCCATCAGGTTTCATTAATTTTTTTTAATTCGTTATAATCCGTTTTTTTTAAATCAGACCCTCTTGATAAATAAAAAATTTTTAACCAAGGCCTATTTGGCGCGATTTAATTCAACAAAAAACTGGTAGATGTGTATCATAACAAATTGGTTTTTTTTTCTGATAAATTTCTTTGTAGAGAATCGGGGGAGGACATATAGTAGTATTCCCGATGATTATTAACTTAGAATTATAGTACTTAAGGGAAATTCTCTCTCCGTGATTTATATATATATATATATATATAATGTTCCTTTTCGAGAAAATTTCGCCTTCATTATCGAAATAAAATACAGTACAAATTTATTTTGGTACTTACGTATTAGCGTCACCGCAGCCAATTTGGTGCCTTGCGAATCACGTCATTATATCAAAACAACATAAGCTCTAACATGTTTTACATAAAAAAAAAACTCTCGTGGCGCTAATTTGGTTGCGGTGATGCTAATACGTAAGTACCTTTATTTCTATAACAAAAGGAGGCCAATCTTCAGTAAATGTTTAAGTCATTAATTCTTTATGCAGAAATGGTTAAATTATATTGCTTTTTTAATGAAAAAAAAATACAAAAGTTAGCAATTGCATTTTTTAGTTATTTTAAGAAATGCTTAATAAATAAATACTTAATAATCACTTTTCTGATAAAATATGTGTTTAGTTAAAAAAAGAAATAATTAATTTTACCTGTCATGATTTCTGTTTAACTAAATCTTGTCTTAATACGAATCTTATGAAAGTTCGTTTTGCTTCATAAAACTAAAACAGAGATTTCAGTTCTTTTTGAAGAAAAATCTCTTCAGCATGCTCGTCGACCGTTCTAAACAAATAATATATCTTATCCACCAGCAACGTATTCAAAAGATAAGTTATTTTTTGATTATCTCAAATTCAGTGTTTTATAAGTGTCAGATAAGCATTTTAAATATTCCGAAACTAAAGAGGAAAACCATTGTTTAACTTTTCCACATTTTACTAACAAAAATATAATGATTGGAAGTTAACTCGTGGTTGACATGATTATGATACGGCTCGTTGGACAGCGACAAACCTTTACTGTAGTTAACACACGGACGGGTACCTTAATGACTATCGCGAAGAAAGATGATAGATATATACATGGAGAAAAGAAGTTTTTGCTACTGTTTCTTATAGCCTGCAGTTGTTGTTTTTTTTTTTCTCCCCTACTTTAGATAGACGATGCTGAGAAATTTTTGGTTAAGTTTGTCATGAATTGGACATAGAGTGGCTTGAGCTTTAATCTCATTGTGAAATTTTGAAAATGACTTTTTGGTAAATACACATATTCGGTTAAAGCAAAATCAATACATTTTAATACACATTAAGGATCATTGACATGATAGTAATAGCTGACACGTGAAAAAATCATGTGACGTCATAGTCACATGATTACTGAGTCACGTGTTTTCAACCAATCATTTCATAAATTAATTCGACGTCATAATCATATCATAAATGTAATAACGCGTTTCCAGTCAATGCGGTTAATTCATGTGACGTCATAGTCACATGATAGTGAAAGCCACGTGATTCTAGCCAATCAACTAAAACTCATGTGACGTCATAGTCACACGATAAAAACTATATATCTTGTGTTTCAACTATCCAGTTCACGCGCTCCGGTGTTGCCAAGTTTTGCTCTTTGCAGAAACTTTCTCTTAAAAAGTACATATGTATACAAAATGCATTTTATTTAAAAAGTATATAAGCATAAAATACGACTTTTTAATTTAAAAAATCTTTTTTGAAGAATTTTTCCTAACATTTAACATCTTTTGCCCCGATATGAAATTTGAAATTTTATCTGAGTTTTACAAAATAAATTAAATACAATTAATTTAATGTTTGTTTTTGAAGATTCAATGGAAAGCACGTGTTTGTTTTTATCATGTGACTTCATGAATCAAGCCCATTAGTTCATGTAATTCACTGTTGCCAACTTTTGCTTTTTGCAGAAACTTTCTTTTAGAAAGTACATATTTGTCAACGATATAATAATGCACATAGTTTGTGACGTCTCTCGCGTCTTTCTGATTAACATGACTCCTATGTTCTTTGGCGTACGATGTGGCAAAACTTTCCAATATACCAGAAGAGAAACGGATCGAATATGTAAGTAAAGGATATACTATAAAGGATAGCGTGGCAAAGAACCTAAGCATAGCATAATATAGCATAGCGTAGCAGGCTCATAGATTGTAGTGTGGAATCATTCAGATCAATAGCGTGACAAAGCGGAGTGTGGAATCTTGAGGATCAAGAATTGGCTACATTGCGGATCAGAATCTTCAAATATAAAGAAGTTATAGATTATATTCTCTAGGTCCAGGACCAGAACTAAAAAGGTAATATTAGATATAAGTAATTAGATAACAGGATTATTTAGGATAATTGAGATAGAGGATCTAATTGCGTGATCTGACTTAAATACGTGATTTAATTTGGGCTTCGACTCTCCTCCTAATTAATAATTGTCAAATTAGAACTTAAGTATTATAAGTTACTCTTCTTAAAAGTTGTATTAAAATTATGTCTCATCATTTTGATAATCCCACACCTCTAACACATGAACCGGCAAGACATGGTCATCCTGGGATGGCTATGTCTCAATAACCGAACGTGTTAATTCTGGGTTAGGTAATGTAGGTGGAGAATACAATTCTACCTGAAATGTACTTTTCAGGGTCGGAGGAATGTTGCTGGGTTTACATCGAGGTGCATCGATAACAATATTCAGTTACTTGAAATCCCAAGTAATCTGTCATGTGCTTAACTTTACTTAAAGTCATCTCGGGGAAGGGGCTCAAGATTGGTATTCGATATTTGGGTCGTTGTTGGTGCAAAATACAGCCACGGATTTTTTGCGCAGCTCAAAAGCTTCGAATTAGCGAAGGCTTTTCTGATCAAGGCATCAAAGAACACGGTCAGGTTTTATGCATCACAGCAGGGGAAGAAATCAGGGGCGACTGATTTCGTTTATAGATTACTAAAAATAGAGAGAAGTTTAGAATTAGGGTGTCCCAAGCAGACTTGGTGGATCATATTTTAGTTCGACTCGAACCACAGGTACAGGACTATGTGGAGGTGCAGAAATCCACAAAATACGATACAACTTTTAGAAGTCCTGGCTGAATTCGAAGAGAGATATTCTTGAAAATCACAAAGGGGTTATCAGAACCATAATGTAGAAAGACGAGGGTCCAAAATGCGCATAAGGATGCCTAATTTTGAAGAAGCTAATGGTAGAAACTGGAGAATTCGGAAATAAGGAGTAGACCAAATAACAGAAATGAGTTTTACGAGAATAGCCGTCAAAAATAATAGAAGAGGGAATAGATTTAATAATAATGATCAAGATTCAACAACAAATTCACTCATTTCGAAATAAGGCAGAAATGATAATTTTAATAGAGGGGACCGTAGAAATAAGGGTTCGGTGACCGGTAATTTCAATCCGAGGGGCGATAGGACGCAAAGGGGACGATTAAATGATTGGCAAGGTTAATGATCAACCTCAGAGGTGTCGACAAGAGGAACAATTAGACTTTCTCCAATATATAGCACCCGTAGAGAACTTCCACGTGCCTATTTTACATTAAATAACACATTTTGAAAGCGCTATATGGGACACCGGAGCAGATAAATCTTTTATCGGAAGGAAGTATATAGAAAATATTTTTCTATAAACAAATAAAAAAATCACTTGACGGAAGTAGCTAAGCAGCACAGGGTGCGAAATGCTTAAAAACAGGGTTGAATCAGACAATTCGAAAGAAATTGGTCATTTTCATGTGTTGAAGATTTAGAATACCCATGTATTCTGGGTATCAATTTCATAAGTGGGTCAAAAATCATTATTAGATTTTGATCAGAAATCGTTAAAATTCAAAATACCACACTGGTTGAAGATATGTAAAGGGTAAATAAAGGGAAATTACACGCTAATGGGTCAGAAATGAAGTTAAACATGGTGGCTACAGTTTTAACAAAAAACATGGGAAAATAAAATTGGTGATAAAATTTTGTGCCATAATAAAAAGATTTGGTACACTTCGCGGGAACTTAATAAAGGAACAGAAAAATGACCCAAGTTAGGTCATATATATAGATATTTAAAAAACCCGGAAGATAACTCAGTTAATGCAACGATTTTGTGAGTTGGTCCCACGATTTCCGTTTATTGAAGGATTGTTATTTTATCGAAACCGCAACGTCATTAGGTGAAATGCGTGTATACATTCAAAATCTTTAAGGAATGAAAAAATTGAGAATTTCATGACAAGCCAATAAGGTTTGGGCACGTAGGCAGATTTAAAACGTATCATAAAATTCGGGACGTTTTTTATTTCCGTACATGAGAAAATTTATTGATCAATATGTCTCTACATGCCATATGTGCCAAGTTAATAACTATAAAAACGCGTTTTCCAACTGGTCGGTTAAATCAATTATATCGAATTATCCGAATGAGATAGTGACGTTAGATTTATTAGGCCCGTATCCTATATCGAGAATAAGGCGTAACCGCATATTTTTAGTAATAACCGTCATTTCAGCAAATGGGCTGAAATTATACCTCTTAAAAAAGGGCCCCATCTCGTATAATAGCGGAATTTTTTGATAACTTTATATCGCGTTATGGAGCTCCAATAAAATTAATAAGTGATATGGTCCCCAATTTATATCCAGGGTTTTGAGCACTTAAGTGAAAGATTAGGCATAAGGCATGTGAAGACTTTTGCATATCGACCACAAGCAAATCGGACTGAAAGAGTTAATCGAGATATAGTGCAAATGATTGCAAATTACGTTAATGATCAACACGATACTTGGGATCAATTCTTACGTGAGTTTGCTTACGCTATTCGTACGGCGGTAATGAAAAAACGGGAAAACACCGCTGGTTATTTTAGGTCGAAAATTGATTAAAACCATTTCAAAAAATAGTTATGATATCGGAAAGCTCTAAATTCAAAATTCAAGATATACAGAAAAGCTTTAAAAAGCTAGACTAAGTACGAAAATTAAACAAGGAAAAGGGGGGAAAAATATTATAATAGACGTAGAAAGGACATAAAAAAAAGGTAAATGATTGGGTTTATTAGAAACACACCCTGTAAGTTCAGCTCTAACAAAGTATGTGCTAAATTTAAACAAAAATTTGAGGGACCTTATAGAGTCTTTGAAGTTAGGAACTTTAATAACATTTTTAATATGGAAATCAGGAAAAGATTAACAGTTAACGTAGATCAAATAAG
>BMAV01021541.1:0-124404 GCA_019973955.1 Trichonephila inaurata madagascariensis
ATTGTCGGAAGAGAGATTTATCTGTATATAGATAAACAAGTAAATTAAATAATTTGGGAGCTGATTGATTTTGATTTTTAAAATTTTGTGCTTAAACCTCGCGACAAGCTTTTATATCATATAAATTGTGTAATGACGTTATAAGTTGATAGTAAAACAAGTAATAAAAAATTTTGAATTTTCGGAAGTGTGACAGAATATACTCAATTTTATTTAAACTTGTTCAACAAAAAATAGGTTTTTTCTTGTGCTGCATGAAAATGGAGTAGAAAGCTGTAGTGTTGGAGAAGGAGTCATGGTCTATAGTAGGGATCGGCAACCTATGGCATACGTGCCACATGCGGCTCGTGGTACAATTCTCAGTGGCACTTTGCACTACTCAACAAACTTGTCAATTTTTGAATTGTTTCAAAAATGCCCCACTGTGTGGTACGCTGAATCATATTGGTAGATTGGTTTGACACACCACAGCTAAAAGGTTGCCGACCCCCTGGTCTATAGACGTGAAACAATTATTCGACGACGAGCTGCCCAAAATTCAAGTTAATATTGAAGAAAAAAATTTTTTTTCTTAACTGAATATTTACTAGAAGTTAATAACTGATATATATATATATATATATATATATATATATATATATATATATACACAAAACGCCAAAATGACTACTATGAAGGAACCCAGAGACTATTGGTTGCTGAATAGCTATGATGTGATGTTTGTGAAAAATAAAAGCAAACTCATTTAACCTGTTAAAGAAGGCGTCAGTACCATACAGCAGTGATCCCCCACCCGCGGTCCGTGGATCAAATGGTATCGGGCCATTGAAAGAGCATTAAATTATTTCCATTTTATTTACTGCGGTGCATTTCTCTCGTGTTTGTGCGACTTTCCATGGAAATCACTTTATATTTCATGTAAAAGCACTTTATGTTCATTTTTTGGTGCAACTGAATTTTATTCTGAAGGTATTTTTAAATACAATTAAATTATTAAATCAAAATAATTTAAAATATAAATAATCAACGTCCCAGCCTCAGAGGGCCGCGGTAAAATTATCAAGCGTTGACTGGTACAGAAGATAAAAATGTTGGGAAGCACTACTATACAGTATTATGTCACGGATTCTGAGGACGTGACAGAATTCTGAAAGAACATTCGACCGAATACAAAAATGTTACACGTGATGATATTGAACTGTACATCCACCTTTTTGTTTTGTGAACGCCAGAAAAAACTGAAGATTTTTTTTAAAAAGGTATTGTGGTGGAACCTGTGGTTTTTTTCCCGAAGGCCAATATGTTGGCACGCGTAATGAGTGGGTAATTCGAAGTGGAACTTCTGAAGGAATTTTGAAATAAGTATATGCGAAATCACAATTTATTTTATGCCTTAAGAACTTGCTTAGAATTGAAGATATTCCTGACTATGATATTCCTCTCCTGTCAGTTGCAATTGCTCAGTCCAATGGAAGCGGCCAAGTAATGGAATGCGTCCAAGTCAACTGTATATGTAAAACAAAGTTCCAAAGTAAGAATTGTTTATGCGTGAAAAATGTAATGAAATGTCATTCAAAATGTCATTCAAGCCTAACATGTTGCAACAAGTAGGTTCATTTTAATTTCTTTTTTTAATGAAAATTGTATTTTCCTTAATAAGAAAGACATAAATTTTGTTTGTTTCAACTTTCATTTTCCTTTACATATTTTGACTAATTTTTTTAATGGTACTCTCAGTATTTTGTCAGAATAACATTTGTATTTTTGGGAATGTGCATCATTAGTATATTAGTCTTATCATGACCTTTTTTCATACTTTGCCTAAATAGCTTTGGTCATTCAATAGAATGCCGGCATTTCATACTTTGCCGGTAACATATTGTAATGATTTCACTCAGCTCTTGGTTAACTATTTATTCCAATATGAAAATCATCAAAAAAATAAAATGGTATATTCTATTACAGTTCAATATCAAAAGGGTCCGTAACAATTTCGAGTCTCTTTCGCACTCTCTTCCGTTCCTTGATTTTCCAAACCAGGAGACCGCTGTACTTCGCGGGCTCGTTATCGCTCTTCCTATCGCTCAAGGAACGACCGAATGGCTCCCTTCAAAAATCCAGTCTTTTTTCCTTGCCCGGACTCTCTCACCCTTTTTATATCATCTCTTTCTCCTAGTCATCCACCGCTCATCTCTTTGTCGGCCTCAGTCCCCTGGTTCTGCTGCTGCCTTCCGGTCTCGGCTCCCTTGATGTCTTACCCCTCTGCCGTGCCAAATCCGGTCTCGTTTCCGCTAGTCCCAAAGAGGCGCCGAGGCTGGGTGCACATTTGTATGTTCTCAGACGGGATGTCATCACCGAGTGGTGGGAAAAAGAATACACAATGATAAGGCGCCTCTTTTTGACAGTCCGGTCAGCTGGGAAAAAAGGTGCCGAAACTCGACGACCCAGTTACGAAATTCCTTCCCAGCAATTAGGGAAATGCCTGGAATTTTCGCAACTTCTGTCGGCAAGGAGCAAGGGATCTGTTGGAAAATAGGGGGAAGAAAAATGCTTCGTCACAATATATACGAGCAACATGAATACAAACACTGATAATAGTAGTGCAAAGATTAAATCTTTCGGCTCTATGTTTCGATATTATGTTTTAGTTCTTACCAAAATACGATAACTATAGTTCATTAACTCATGTTTTACTTCCATCAAAAGGTTTTTTATTCCTTCATTTCACAAACTAAACATTTTTTGCAGGGATAGTTGAAACACGAATACCTCTTATAGGAATAACAAGTGCAAATTGTGATTTCAAAATTTTTAGTAATAGCGCGCGTGTGTGTGTATTGTTAGAAACTAAATCACCATAACTACAATTAAATCACTATTCGAATACACACAGATGAACTCTAGTTTTCCGTATTTTCAAAATGGCAACTTTTATTTATTGATTTTTTTTTTTCAAAACTATTCAGTGGAAAAAAAAATTGCTTGAACATTAACTGAAGAGATGTAATATTAAGAGTAATGTTAATGGTTGAAATTATAGCAAATTTACAATTTAACTACACAAAATTAATTTGATAAGTAGTTTTTAATAAAAGACCAGCAAAAGATTTTCAGAGGTATTATAATGGCAAAAGACTTTTCTCAAACAAAATATAACATGAATTTTCTGAAAGTAAGAACATTATAACAATATTTTAAAAACATAAAATGAGCGAATAACAAAACAAACTTTTACTACTAAATAAAGCTTAAATAACCGCACAATACTATACAATTTACTTAAGCTTTGATGATTCAATTTGCACCAGTTCTAATGTAGAATAAATTTTATTTTTCGATCACTATCTTTCATGGATTTTCTTTTTATTTCAAATCGAATCTTCGATATAAAAAATAAATTAATTTTAAAATAATTTAATCTTGTTTATATATAAATCTTCAACCTACACTTTATCTTGAACAAAGCGTAACTTCTAAAATAAATTCGAAGAACCCAGATAAGTGTGCTTTTTCAGGAAATGAAACAACTCTGAGAATTTCCGTAAAATCTCATGGCGTTAAAAAGGAAGCACTAAGAAGTTCGATTACTTAACACCGATCGGGCTTCTCACTCGAATGTTTAATTTAGGGGTACTCAATCTTTTTTTCTGCTGGGTCGCATACATGAATCATCTATTTCACGCGGGCCGCAACGTTAGGATAAATTAGGGGGAATGCTTTAAGACCAAGATAACATTAGAAATTTAAAATGTGGAAAATTGAACAAATTATTATAACTCCTGTGTGCGTTTTGCTTTTTTTAATTATTATTTTTTGTTTTTTTATTTTTGTAATTAACACTAAAGGAGAAGCACATTTAAGAAGCACTCATTCACAATTTCTGCATCAGTAAACGGCTTCAATATGATTACGAATAATATAACAAACTTCATAGGATATTTTTGTTACCGCTTTGATTTTACCACTGACAAAACATTTTGTTGCTATCGTAAAGATTATTCAAGAAAAAGCCTATTTATCACCTCATGAATGAGATCTTCGAGGAAAAGTGTCATTGAATGATTCTTGTTTTTTGGTATTTTTTAAAAACAGCACTTTCGTAACAAATCAAACAATTACTGATCCATGTTTGTTTTTCACTACAAAGTAGTCAACCTCCCAATCGTATTCAAACAATCTATTTTCTTCGAATATTTTTCGCTTGCAAGATATGAAAGATAGTTAAAAATTAATTCCACCCATAAAATTGTCGCTACTCCTATGTTGTTTGTTATCACTAACCGTAACCGTTCCAAATAGAAAAAGAACATCAATTCTCGTACCCGTACGACACCGACAGTAAAAAAACAAAATTGATATATTTGATTTCTTGACAAAGAATTTTCCAACAAATTTTAGTACATTGTTCTTAAAGAAGTGAATTTCTCAGAGAAAGGTTCGGTGGGCCGCAGGTTAAGTATCACTGCTCTATATAATTTATAAAACTGTCTATATGAAGATGAAGTAATATTCAGAGTAAATTTAGCCAGATAACCTTGGTTACATGTTAGTAAATATTAAAAATTTACGATACGCCTACGTATTCTACAAATGATGAATTCCATGATCAAATAATTCACAATAACACAAAATATCCTCTTGAATAACTAGAATAACCTGATGAATATTAGCTCAGTATACTTGGGCATATGACTGTTTCTAAGGCTGTCTTCGGTAAAAGTACGAGAGCTTTAAATAAACGCGAAGCAAATTTTCAGACAGAAAAATATTTCAATTTCCATGGAAATTTCCAATATTATAACTACTTCTGTTAGCAATATAGTGTTTTTAAAAATTTCACAATATTCCACTAATACTTTCTTTTTCGTTTTAATACGTGAAGGCATAGCCCATTTAATATTACGGTATAGGGGAGAAAACACGCGAAACACATTTTATACCAGAAAAAATTAATCAAATCGATTAAAAATGGGGAGTATGATAAAAAAATATTGCTCTCCAAAGGATAGTGGAGCCAGAATATCATATTGATTTTTCATTTCTTTTATATCTGAAAAATTATTCCAAATTCGGGTCCTATTCTTTAACATTAACCGAGTTGAGTTGAGTTGAGTTTGGTGTTTTATGGCGCAAGAGCCAGTTTGGCTATACTGGCCAAACATTCTAGTCTTGGTCTGGACGGAAAAGAAATTGATGACGAGATGGAGGGTCGAAAATAAGAAGGATCACTGGTAGGGGCGTGGGCACCCGTGTTTACAAAGATAGTAAACCCTTGGGAAAAGGAAAAGATCACTAGGGTACCTCGGATTGTAACCCGTACCCACCTAAAGAAGGTTTAGCCCCGAAGGGTTTTAAAATTAACCGAAGACATCCTTAAGGTGACTAACTACACTCGGAACCGTGATTTTGAAACAGAGTATAAAAAAAAATAATTTTTTGATATTTAGCGTCAGTTGAAATAGAATATAGATCTAAACTTTTTTATATATAATATTATTATAATAAAAATCTATTTAAATGCAATTTTTGTGGCAAAAAATGAAGACAAATGACTTATTTTCAAAACATGATCCTTTTATGGAAAATGCTTCTATAATAATAATATTTTGTCTTTATATATCAAGGACTACTATACAGGAGTTGAACTAAAAGTTTTGAAAAATTTACATTATTGTCTGAATTATAATCAATTGAAATAATAATGGATGTTTTTTATTAAAATTTTTATATGCTCTCTGATATAATAAAATATGATTTAATCCACTCTAAATTACGTATTTCAAAAATGTTAGTTTAACCCGGATATGGATGTTTTGGCTATATATATAGGCAAAATATTATTATAGAACATTTTTTCACAAAAGCAGAATGTTTTAAAATATGTCATTCTTTCTTCATTTTTTTTGCCACAAAATTTACATTTAAATAATTATTTCCTGTAATAATATTAGTAAAACAATTTTATATGTATATTTTAATACAAAGAATACTAAATATCAAAATATATTGATTTTATATATACGCTTTTACAAAATCACCACATCAAACGTAGTCAGCCTACCTCATCTTAAAAAGTTCATTTTACTTGTATTTTAAATGCAACTTATCATAATTATATGTTCCATATTTTCTTTGTTTTTTAAAAAAATGTTTTGAAAAAAATTTTTAAGGGTTTTTCAATTTTTTAAAATTTTGAAAATTTTAAAAAATTTCCTTTCAAATAAAAATTTAAAAAAAATTTTAAAAAAATATCCCCCCCAAATTAACTTAACCCCTATTGGGGGAGCAGGACTTAAACTAAATTATAAAAATTCTATTGTAAATCCTTTGGGGGCCAAAAACCCCAATTTAAAAATTTTCCCCGAAGGTCCTCTGTTTTAGTTCCCTAACTTAGTTAGGGATTTAATCAAAAATTGGACATAAAATAAACACTTATTTTATTTTAAAAATTTTTTTAAAAAAAAATTTTTTAAAAAAAAAATTTGGAATATTTAGCTTTATCTCTTTTTTGATGAAAACAACATCCAATTTTTTTTAAAAATTCTTTTTTTTTTCCTTCCAAAACTTTTTTTTTAAAACTTTTTTCCCCGCTTTTTTTTAAACAAGGGGGGGTTGGTTTTTTTCCAGGAAAAAAAAATCCCGCCCCCCCAAAAAGAAAAAAGTTAGAAAAAAAATGTTGAATAATAAATACTTTGAAAAATTTTTTATTTTAAAAAAATTAAACAATTTTTTTTTTTGCAAAAAAAAAATTCCGAAACTAAAAAAAATTCCGATTTTAAACGAATAAAATTTTAAAGAAAATTTTTCAACCTTTTTCTTAAAAATTATATTTGAAAAGGTTTTTTTAAATTTTTTTTAATAAGGGATTAAAAAAAAAATTCATGGGTTTTATTAAAAAATTTAAATTGTTTTTTTTTATGTTAAAAACTCTATGGGGAAAAATTCCTTGTGCCTCCTCCCAAGGGGGGAAAAAAACAAAAAGAGGAAAATATCTTTCAGATTTTAACTTTTTCCCCCTAATTTAATTTAACAAAAAAGAAAATGGTTAAAACTTAAAATAAAAAAAAAAAATTTTTAAAAAAAAAAAAAATTAAACCCAAATAATATTTAAAAAATTAAAAATTTTTTGTAACAAAAAACCCCCTTTCCATAAAAATCCCCTTAAATTTCCGCCCCGGGACCTTTTTCCCCCCGTTTCAAAAATTATAAAATGGTGTAAAAAAAAAAGGCAAAGCATTTTTTGGGCTCCCCGCAATGCGGGGGTGTACGTTACGCCACTGGCATCATATTTGGTGACGGTTTAATCAAAAGTAATATGGCGGATGAACAAAGTATGCTTAATTTGAGTTTTCATATATATTTGGAGGCTGGTGAATGTGCTCTTGGTCAACATTAAGAAGAATTATCAATACTATATATCTTTAATAGAATACGCAAAGGAAGGAGGAGTCGAACACCCCTCCCCTTCATAGATTAACAAATGAGTGATTATGATCTCAAACTGGTGTTAATCTCCTACGTCCGAGTCCTGATGTCAATGAAGACTCGTCATGTGCAGGAGCTGATGTACATTGAATCTATCGAGGTTCAAAATCCTCTCATCGTCTAGATGTGGAAGTACAGAGAGTGTGGTGCCTACTCAAGTGTCATCTTCTCACTTGACCAAAAAATAAACCCCGTGTGTGGGGGGCTTAAACCCCTCAAACTTCGAAGAGAGAATTAATAAACAATCAAACCGATTTCGGGGTTTAAAGGGGGGATCAGCCATCCCTTTCTAGAACAAAAAAGGGTTTCTAATTTTTAGCATAAAATTTATGTCTTATGTCGGTGTTTCGCCATAGTTTTAGAACATAACCCTTTCCCCCAAAAAAAAAAAAAAAAAATGACAAGTTCACTGCATATCATGACCAAACAATTAAAAGTTTCGAATACCGTAGAAGTCCCTGGGACTTCCCCCCTTTTTCCCTGGGTCTGTTTTTTGGGAAATATGGGGTGATTCCTAATGGGCCTTTTTTTTATTTTTAAAATCCACTTTGTCAACCGTTATTTACCTTTTCTTTTCCGTAATTTGCTTATGTGATGATCGTGGATATATATATATTTATAGCTATTTTTTATATGATACACTTAGAGTAACTATTAAATAAAAGTATTTGGCGCAGATTTACCAAAGGAGATAATTTTACTGGAGCAAATTGCCCAATGAAATTAACCCCATGAAGTAAAGGTTCTTAATAAAAAGTCGATAAAATCGAGAATTTTTCATGGAGATATAATTAATTTAAGGATAGATAGAGCTAACCCACACAGGCAAATATATTATACATCCACAACCCCCAGAATACTTTTATTTGATATTTGTACCGAAGTCTATGGGTTGCAAGGAAAATACAGCATTAGCTCGTATGAAATTTGATGGCGGATATCTAACGGATTTTTAGTTTGCTCAAATGATGGCTGCTGATAAAAGATGGTGTTTTTGAATTTGATGAATTCTCCTGAAGCCTTAATATGTGTATTTTGTATGTGTATATTTAAATACATGGAATTATATCTGTATATATATGTATTAGCCGTTATCCGCCGCCTGTTCCACTGGATATTTCATGATGCTGTATGACTAATCTTTTTTAACTTATTGATATCTAAGTCTTAGTGCAAAGCATTCGATTGTAATGAGAAACATTCTTATAACCCTTGCCTCTTAATTTACATAAAAAAAGCAAGACTTGAATTCCAGAAATGAAAGTATAAATATCTTTAACGTAACTCCCAGTAAATATCCCCGTAACTCTCTATTGGAAGTCGATTTTCACAAAATTTGTTCTTGTTTTTTAAAAAAAGGGATGTTTTCCCAAATTTTTAAATATAGAACTCAAATTTTTGAGGCTAGGAATGAGCAGTGTTTGAGTTGCCTTTTTCCTATGTACAAGATGTGGCTATCAAATTGCAAGACTGATGGCATACAAATTTTTTATTTTGATTTCATTCATATTTACTTATTACCACCTTCAATATACACCCTTCCTTTATCGCAATCCTCTATCCTCCATGTGAATCTTCTATTGTTCGAAATAATGCTAGAAGTGTTCATGTGTGAGCTCCTTCAGGACGCGAACCGCTTTCACTTTTTCCCAGCTTTAACGGAGTCAAATCGTGTTCCTTTCAATCCAGATTTCATCTTAGAAAAAAAGAAAAGTCGCATTAAGATACAAAATAACTGGGTTTCTAATACTGGATGCTGTACTTTGAAACCCCTTGAAAACAATGGAAATGAGCCGGTGCATTGCCTTGGTGGAGAACCAGACTTGTCCCCCAACAATTTTTGTCTTCCCTTTTTTTTGGGGGGCCCCAAAAACGTGAAAGCAATGATATTGATTAATAGTTTGACATTCAGGAACCCAATGAAGGTACACAATCCCATGAATATCGATAAAAAAAACCTTCAATTTTTTTTTCCATTCGGGGATTTTTGGTTGTCGGTGGATGGGCTCTGTGCCAGTACATGGATTGACGCTACGCTTCAGGATCATAATTAAAAAACTACGATTCCTCACACGTTATTATGATATTCAATGTTTGGGTCATTTTCAATGGCATTCAAAGTGTCAGTACAAATATTTCTGCGAGCTTCTTGTGGTTTAAATGGGAGAATTTTAAGCACCATTTCGGTGCAGACTTTTTGAGTGCCAAAATTGTTATATAAAATTTTCCCTACGTAATCTTAGTCAATTCTTAGTCTCAGCAATCGCACGAGTATTTAACTGATGGTCAGATCAAAAAGATTACCAATTTTTTCGATATTGTCATCCTTTATGACATGGAAGGGCGACCCGGCTCGAATCCTCTTTTGCGTCTTCTCGGCCGTTTTGAAAACGTTTAAATCACTCAAAAACACGTTTACTCGATAAATCTTCATTATCATACATTTGTTTCAATAAATGATGTTTCAGTAGCGGTTTTTCCAAGTTTCATGCGAAAAACGCACAAAAAAAAAATATTAAGAACATTGCGCGAATAAAAATTAAAACATATTAAGAGTTCAAAAAGCCGTAAAAAAAACTTTACATTTAAAAACATTAAAACGACACATTAAAAATATCCAGCTCTTCAGAAAATCCATTAAAAATTTTATGAAACTTATATAGTGAGAAATTGTCTGTATAATTACCAGTGGCGTAGCGTGGGCTTTTATCGCCTGGTGGCCGACTGGAAATTTGCCGCCTCTCTATTTTAATTATTAGTCAAGAAATTTAGTACAGTGGGTGATCGGTTAACGAACACTTTCACGAAAGATTTTTGTGATCGGATAACGAACACTTTCAAGAAAGAATTTTTGTGTTTGGACAACGAACACATATTCGGATAATGAACAAAACGAATTCTAACCAACACTTTTCGGCTCTGAAAAAAAATTAATATTAAACATTTGTTATCATTTTGCATACAAAATAAGATCACTGAAAGGAGAAATGTTTAAAGCATGCTTAGTAATGATAATTACTAAATGAAACTTGAATTAACAATGAATTTTTAAAGGTTATTCAATAATTATTATAGTGACTATATATATATATAAAATCAATACACATTTGAATGTCAATATGAATATCAATATTTTCTGACAGCTGATAAGTTATGGGCGAGTGGATTTGCTGACATGGCAAATAAATTAAGCGAATTCTTAATTTTTTCAAACAGTGCAGACTATAAAATATAAAGGTGCCGATGACGCGCTACCGCCGTAAAAATACGTGAAATATGAGAAACGGACTAAAAATCGTTTTTTATCTCTCCTGAATTATGTTGCTTACCTATTAAACTTCGAAGTTATATTAAAAAAAAATACAATAGAATATTCATACACATTAGACCATCAGTTTCGGTTTTGATTTCATTTTTTTAGGGTCTCCAGAAGAATTAATCGATTTCACATAGAAGTCTATGGTGAATCGATGATCGGTTAGCGAACATAATCTTGGAACGGATTATGTTCGTTAACCGATCACCCATTGTATAAGTAAAAAAAGTAGCTTTTTAAATTTTTTTATTCATAAAAAATGCACTTTTAGTGTATTTTTCATAGCAAAACCTTTTATACAATTGTGAATATCAATATATATTGCATATTCAATTGCCAGTATAGATAAATTTGTTAGCCTGAAAGTGGACATAGTCGATCTGAGATAATTTTTGATTTATTTTAGCTTACAGAAGTTTCTCTCGCAACTGGGGCATTACTGATAACAGATGTTAAAAATTTTTCAACATTATGACAATGTTCGGTAAGCCATCTATCTTCAAGTTTGGACTCAACAATATATTTTAATAAACCGAAAGAGCCGGACCTAATGAGTTCTTTTTTTCAGCCTGCATCTGTCGCATCTACGAAAGCTTGTAGACGTACGCCCTCAAGTTGGAATTCTTCTTTGTTAATGTCTTGAGGAGCTTGATCTAACATAAGTTTTCGTCCATGCTCAATATCACTTCAGGCTTTACAAAAGTATATTTTTTTGCACTAGATTCTGTAAATGTTGGAATCTTTCTCGAATTTCAGCAGTTACTCTGTCTATTGAAGAAAACATTGTTCGCCTCAAGTCATCTTCGTACGATAACTGATCATCTTTACTTTCATCGATAAACATATGCTTCCTCCCGATTCGTCTTGGGGGTTTCAAAAGAAATTTCAAGCTCTTCACATAAACTGTTAGCATATATTAAAGCGTCCTCCACGAATTCCTTACGTTTTGCTTCTAATACGATCTGCAAAGCACGTATTCTTTGAGCACATTATTGGATATTTAGTCCCTCTGTTTGCAAATAATATTGAGCATCATTGACTTCACACAGTACCGGTTGCCTGAAGCCTAAGTAACATAAAAACGAATGTGATTGCATAGCGACTAATAAACTTCCTGCATCTGTGTGTGTATTAAAACTTTCATTAGTTTCCGTCAGTTTCGGCGCATGGACGCGATTTGGAATTAGAAATATTTTTTGAATTTAAATATCGCGGAGCTTGCCGCCACCCCTTTTCGTATGCCGCCAGAGGCCATGGCCCTCTCGGCACTCCCTACGCTACGCCACTGATAATTACATCTGATAAACCTATCTTTAATTAAGGAATAGTTTCTTAAATTTCTGGTCTGCATGGAAAGACGAACACTGTTTAAAATATCGGTGAAATCAATCGCATTATTAGACTCAATAAAAAAAAGAATACACGCGAAATCACTCTATATGTGTGTGTGTGTGTAATCAGCTATATAATGTACAGGATTTTAATAACACAACAGGAATATAAACAACAATAAACAGCTCTTTCGCGAACAGAACAAAACATACAATATTACTCTACTTCATAAAAAAAATGTACTTGTAAAGGGGGGAGAAAAGAAAAGGTTTTAGAGATGTTGAAAGAGTTGACGCAGTGGAAAAGAACTATTCAAGCAATGTGTTGTCGAAATTTAGGTACTCGTCCATCAGGTCGGTTGTAAAAGGGCTTGTGTTTTCGCGTTCCCACATTACTGGAAAACTTGAGTGATAACGCGCCCGGAATATTTATGTCCGTTTTATGGCTGGCGGCACGTGACGATGACATCACGTGGAACTGTGTTATCGCCGCTTCGAGTTATGCAAATTGCCGGTGTTTCTAAAGCACAGGCAGCGCTCCGCATAATAATTCCAATATATTTTTTTCTCTCTCTATCTCTCCCTCTTCTTGTAACTCTCAGGCTGGATTGAAAGCAATTTGTTATTTTTTCCGACTATCGGTTGTTAATTTATGTTTAATGACTTAGAGGGGTCGGGACAAAATTCGTGGAATAAAATTTTAGGATAGTTTTGATTGACAAGAATTGTTTTTTTGCTTGTCATTGTTAGCTGACAACTGTCAATAAATTTCACAGAAAAAAAAATCATTGAAAGAGTGTACCTTTCCTTTACTTGAATCGATTATGCATTGATGAATATGCATGTGGCATTGAATTTAATACAATATCAAATTTTGATATTGAACTATCGTCATTGACATTTGTTGTTTTGATTTTGCTATACTGAGGTGCTTGTGTATAAGGGCTTATCTAAAAAGAGATATTTGTTTATATGTTGGTGTTGCAAAGCGCTCAGGCTAAAATTAAGTAGAAAAGAAAGTGGCCAACATTTTGTATTTGTAGTTGAAGCGAAACACATATATCCCCACACGATTTCAAAGACTGCTGCAATCTGTAGCATAACATACAGCTCCACAGCCCCACATGGGGGAGGGGCAGAGATTTAAGGGGGCCCAAATCCTGACTTTGCAGGGGTGCCCTAATATTGTCTGTTACGCCACTGGCTGCAATCCTGTGAAAATCAAAAAATCAGATCTGCATTTTTGTTTAGCAACCCAATCAAAGGAAGTGCGATTAAAGTAAAAGTTATTGTGAATATATTACACAAGTAAGCAACAGAAGCCGCAAGCTCTCGACTGACGACGTCCCAATCAAACTCTACGACTTCCTTTCCTGATTGCCTTTTAGACTCACCGTGCGGAAAGAATGGCAGCAATGCTTCATTGATTGAAGTAACACAACGACTATTGTCGTCAGACCTCGTAATTTGAGTCAGGGTCAAGTGACGAGGGTGATACCTGAGCTCTTGAATCCCCGCCTCCAGACTTCCACAGGAAGCCAACGTGAGGATTTTGTGTCTTGACAGATCCTCACGGCGGGTCATTAATGGCACCAGGACTCGAACCCCTGATTCGATAGATACAAAGCTGATTACGAATTCTTGACCATAGGGGGCGGGGATACTCGGTTATCACTACCCCCTCAGGGAGCTCACCTTCTTTAGGTGGGTACGGGTGTCACAATCCCGAGGTACCCTAGTGATCTTTTCCTTTTCCCAAGGGGTTTACTATCTTTGGTAAACACGGGTGTCACGACCCCGGGGCACCTCAGTGATCCTTCTCTATTTTCGACCCTCCATCTTGTCATCCAATTTCTCCTTTTCTTCTTTTCCCGTCCAGACCACAGACCTATGAATGTTTGGCACAGTATAGCCAAAACTGGCTCTTGCGCCATAAAACACCAAACTCATCATCATCATAAGGACTCTACGCATTAATTGAGTTTATAATCGAAGAGTCCTCACGTGTTGTAGAAGTTGGAAGAGGGAGGTATCGGTGTTGTCCTTGTTATTTAACCATATTTAAAATTACGAGACACATGTCCTCAAGAGGCCTTCCATTGCTGAAAGAGGATGTTGATCTTAAAATTGTCTGGTTGCCGGAACTGTCTCTGTTGTTTGTGTCCTGACGTTCTTTGCTGCTACACGCGTCCCCTGAAACAAAGGGGAGGACCACTACGATTTCCCTGGTAGAAACAATATTAGGAATATTGCCCATTCTGTAAGTTCTTTTCTTTATATCCTCTCAATACGAGTCGGAGAGTGCACATTTCACATAATTTGCACTACTCTGTGAGGTGCGGCGACCCTGATACTTGTATATTTTTCTGTCCATTCCTACTTCCTGTTGCATTTCTAATGCCCCAATTTAGTGTATTTATAGTTTATCACAAATTATCAAATGAGTGGAAGTTATATTAATGTCACATTAAATGAGAAATTATGTATATAGCCGCCCATTCGGTATAATGGTTAATTACGCTGACTACTGTGTCGTAGGGTCTGGGTTCGAATCCTGGAAAAGGCATAGATGTTTGCAGGACCGTTTTTAAACTCACCGGCGCTCTAGGCACTTCAAATTGTTAAGCCCCCCCTCCCCCATTATTTTCAAAGCACCCCCTTCATTCAGTTTTTATGTCGCCAGGTTTGGTTCGGGAGGGATTTTTCCCTTAACTATCTTACTCTTTCTCCTTTCTTTGTTTTTGTTCCTTGGAGAGACTTTCCATTATCTAAAACCTATGAACTTGCCGTTGCAACAGCAACAGCGTCACACTATAAAGCAACACTGGAGCTATTGGCAGTGGACCTCGTAATTTTGAACTTCAGCAGGTCACTGAGCCTCGAAAGATTTAGCGTGCATCGCACTGGCGTAGCTAGTTTTGAGTGGGCCCTGTATCAAAAACCCTTCAGGACCGTTTTTAGATACGAGAGTCCTGTTAGTGGGGCTGTAGTTATTCATGTTGGGGCCCCTGTAGCTTGGGGCCCCCGTATCACTGATACGGTGATAGCTAAGCCCCTGGTGCATCGACTTCCTCTACACAGCAATTCTTCAGTGGCACCAGGACTCAAACCCGTGAGGTTTCAACCCCGAGTTCGTGACCATAACCACTAGGCTGCCACGGTCACAACAAATCGTCAAAAATAGCGATTAATTTTCACTTGATTAACGATTCCATCGAATGAAATCAAGATTTGATAAATCTTCCAATTCGCAAAATTCAGTAATTGTCCCAAAGCATTTCTTATATACATTTCCCACATATTCTGGTCCAGATTCTTATTCTATCTTCCATATTCTTATTCCATATACTTAAAGACACACCCAGTCGAGAAAGAAGCCGATGAAATTGTGTAGAAAGTTCGAAGAAACGGGATTTATCTCCTATTTTCATCATTACGTCAAAAGCTCATATAATCGGTACCGTAGTCCTGTTACATTCTTGTGCCTAGTCTTCAAAAATTTATATGCCAGCTCTCATTTCCGTTGTAGTGATAGCTGCCTCATAATCATAAAACTCGCAAGGGCTTGTGAAATACGTCGTTTGTATTCTTTGTCACGTAGAAGTTCCGCACCTTTTCGATCTTTTGCATAATTTGGGAAGTTCGGATCAGTTTATGGAGGTCTTAAATGACGATCCGATCAAATAAACTCTGGAAGATATTAATTCTTCCATTTGAAGGGGGTGGGTGGGAATACATCGCGAATGTACATCGACGTTTGGAGAAAGATTAAACCTTTATTAATAGCTGACATTATCTTGTACTAGTTTAAAAAATGGGCTTTATTAATAAATTAAAAAAACACTATCTTTTTATACAATGTATCTATTGAAAGTTTACAATTTCTCGCTTTGGGATGCAAGGATGACCATGTTAACCTAGTGGTTAGTAATAGTTACTAACTCGTGGCCGGAGTGTCGCTGATTCAAGTCCTGGTTTTACTGTAGACTCACCCCCAAGAAGAGGGCTGATGCGCGTTTAAATTTCCCGTTGGTCTAGTGTGGTAGTTAGGAGAGAGGGGGTGCCAGTTTGGTGTCGTCTTCTCCACTGGCCCTTGCGTTGCTTTTTTGTGCGACGTTAATAGACACACACTCACCCTTTTTAACACGCTTTTATTAGCTTCACCTGTATGTAATGGAATCTTGGAACTCGGTTTTTACCCACTTTAAAAAAATTTAATTAATTCGAAATTTTGCACACTTATCAAGGACCGATGACCATACTATAATTTAATAAGTTTGTTCCATTATTCTGATCAGGTATTAATGATTTCCCATTTCCAGATTTGATGACTAAAGATTTACAACCCTATAGCGAAAATGCTTATGGTTAACAGAAATACAACAAACGAACAGGAAGTATTCTTTATATTATATGAAAATGGGAACGGATGCGTCAGAAATTCCTTGCCATAATATAAACAATTGCCCAGTTTTTCTGAAAATGGAAATAAAACACACAAATGACAGTGAGGTATTCAATACCACAATCTCTTACAAGCTCTATTCCGAAATGCAGAGTTAGTGTGAAAATGTAATACAAGGCACTCCACGCTCTTACCAGAATGACATTAATTTTCTCGTTAATCATTTTATTAGATTTATATTTTTTACTTTTTAGTTTAATTAACTATAAAAGCGTGTTCTTCAATTTTTTTTAACTGTAATTTATTACTATTTAAATTATATCTTTTTTGAGCGGGTTTTTAAGGAACCCATCCACATTTCGCCAAAAAAAACCCCCCAAAAAATAAGAGCTATGTATATAATTTTAAGAATTAAAATTAATGTGTGTATGATGCAGCGGGACAAATACAAAATAATCCTCTTTAAATTAATCCTAAAAATTATACCGATAGCGAAAAGCTCTTATATCTTTCAAATAACATCTGTAACTACGAGTTTTTCAGAATTCTACCGGTGTTTCCTTATTCTGTCCGCGTACGGTTGTTACCGTAAAGTCTCAAGATCTAATAGCCGTTACTAAATCCGTCTCCTTCCTCGGCACACCTTAAAAACTGTCATCACACCTTTCCAGTCCTAAAGCAATTTTCGAATGTTTATGTTGTAGCCTCTTCTTCACCTAAAATAAATATAATTCAATCGTTTTCTGTCGTTGCTTCATTAGGGAATTTAGTAAGCAATAAATACTCCAGTTCCTTATTGCATTCACCACATCGTCCACGATTCAAGCTAGGTCGAGGCCTCAGTTTGACAAGTGGAGTGAGTTACGGCCTCGACGTTCGGGTTCGGGTGCCTTTTGTTCTTGCATTGGAATATCGGCAAAAAAACAATTTCGTGAATCGGAATGTTCCGAAACCGTAACTGTCAGAGGTCACTCGAACAGGTTTGGTGGCTAGAGGTCGCACTCTTTGAGTTAACTCCCTAAAAAAGCAATTTATTCCTAATCATCCACTGCACTGCCCCCTCTCTCTCGACCCCCTCTTTCTGATGTTCCTGTCTGAACGAGGAATGTGATAATAAATTTTATTTTATTGCAAAGACCCGGTCTGGAACGAAACCTGGTCTTATGAGAAATGTGTGCGAGGGACCTTTTCTTTTTAAAAAAAATCTTTCGTTTTTGATCCAAGAAATGGCCTTGATAGATCCGGCCTGAAACGGTCAGGAGGGGGGAGGGGAGGGGAGAGAGTAAGAAATTAATTGAAAACAATCTGTGTTTGATTTTTTTTTTGTTGAATTTCTTTTTTCTTTCTCTTTCTCTTATACCTAGTTTTTCAAATAGGTCACTTTTCCGACAAAGGCTTGATTCGAAAAACAGCAATTACGCAAATCCACCTTTCTTCCCCTCTTTTTTTTTTCCTTCTTCGTTTTTCATCGTAAATAAAAAGTGAATTTTATTTTCTCCAATTTTTATTTGGAATAAAAATAAAAAGCAAAATTTTTAAAAATAATGCACTCTAACAGCCGCAAAGATTCAAGAGTTAAACAAGAATTCTTTGGAATACATTCAATGTGCGCCACCCAACAAAAATTAGACAACTTTCGAAACAATAAGAACTTATTTCCAGAAATTCAGGAGTTTTTTTTTTATTAACGTACCTATAAATATTTTTATTTGCCACGCATAAATTAATGGAGATAATTAATTATTATAAGTTAATAAATCAGATAAAATAACGGTTGTAGCCTAGTAATCATGATCATTAACTCGCGGCCGGCGAGTAATGAATTCGAGCTTAGTACCGTTGAAGACCCACCGTGCAGAGCAGCGATACTCAACTTGCGGGCCACCGAGCTTTTTTAAGTGGCCCGGTCATTGCCCATTGCTCTGAGAAATTTACATGTTTAAGAACATTGTATTAAAAATTTGGTGGGAAAGTCTCTGTCAAGAAATAAAATATATTAATTTTGCTTTTTGCTGTCGGTGTCGTTCGGGTACGAATTGATATTCTTTTCTATTTGGAACGGTTACGGTTAGTGATAACAGACAACAGAGGAACAGCGACAATTTTATGGGTGGAATTAATTTTTAACTATCTTTCATATCTTGCAAGCGAAAAATATTCGAAGAAAATATATCGTTTCAAGACGATTGGGAGGTTGACTATAGTGTAGTGAAAAACAAACATAGATCAGTAATTGTTTGATTTGTTACGAAAGTACTGTATTTAAAAAAAATACCAAAAAACAAGAATCATTCAATGACACTTTTCCTCGAAGATCTCTTTCAAGAGTTGATAAGTAAGGCTTTTTCTTGAATAATCTTTACGACAGCAACAAAGTGTTTTGTCAGTGGTAAAATCAAAGCGGTAACAAAGACATCCTATGAAGTATGTTATATGATGAGAAAAAAATGCATGAAAATGCAGAGTAGTTTGTCAGGACCGTTGTATTAATTCGTGTTAAGGTATCCGACATGTTCGAAACCATGATTTTACAAAAGCGCTCAAACGAATATTTCTTTTAATATTTAGTGCCACTTGGATTAGAATACACGTATAAAATTGTTTTAAAGCTATTTTTGCAATAAGAAATTATTTAAATGGAACATTTTAGAAAAAAAATGAACTTATACTAATCACTTATAATTATCAAAAAACATTCTACTTTTGTGTAAAATGCTTCTATAATGATAATATTTTGCCTATATATTGCGCAGACCACTGTACAGAGCATGAACGCGCGAGGATCTTTGAACTACATAACTTAGGAGTGGATTTACCCACATTTTGGTACATCAGAGAGGAGAAATTTTAACAAAAATTCACCGGTAATTATTTCAATTGGTAATAATTCTGAAAGTAATGCGAATCTTTCAAAAATCCTAGTTCAGGCTCTCTGGAAAAGTCTTGGCTATATATATGCAAAAAAAATATTATAGAAGCATTTTTCATAAAAGGAGAATGTTTTGATCATAGGTAATTCTTTCATTTTTTGCCAAACTATTGCATTTTAATAATTTTTCTATTTTGACAATATTCTTAAACAGTTTTATACATGCATTATAATTTAAGTGACACTAAATATTAAAAGAAACATTCGCTTGTACGCGCGCGCTTTGCAAAATCATGGTTTCGAACGTAGACGGATGCCTTAAGGTATCCGAATACGTTCGGAACCGTGATTTTGCAAAAGCGAATAAATGGATAATTTTCATGATATTTAGTGTCACTTAGATTAGAATACATGTATAAAATTGTTTTAAAAGGACATTTTGACAAAAAAAATTATTTAAATGCAATATTTTGGCAAAAAAATTAAATAATAATTTTTTTCCGAAATGTCTCCTTTTGTGAAAAATGCTTCAATTATAATAATATTTTGCCTGTATATAGCTCAGACCTCTCTACAGAGGCTCCACTCTAGAATGTTTGAAATATACAACTTAGAAGTGGGTTTATCCATGTTTTACGGCAACAGAGGGGAGCAATTTTAAGAAAAAAAAGCCGATAATTATTTCAAATGGTTGTAACTCGGAAAATAATGTGAATTTTTCGAAAATAATAGTTGAACCTCTGTGAAGAAGTCTGAGGTATATACAGGCAAAATATTATTATAATAGAAGCATTTTTCACAAAAGGAGGACATTTTGAAAAAATATTATTCTAAGTTAATTTTTTGCCAAAATATTGTATTTAAATAATTTTTTTTGTCAAAATGTCCTTAAAACAATTATATACATGTATTCTAATCTAAGTGACACTAAATATCCTGAAAATTATCCATTTATACGCTTTTTTAAAATCACGGTTCCGAACGTAGTCGGATACCTTAACAGATATTTCGTCTTAAGCAATTTCGTGATAAACTTATTTCACTGTACTTAAAAGCATTCTTTTTAAAATTAAACGTATTCCTTTTGCTTCAGTTATTTATATATTTATAAAATGACTTTTCATAACCTCAAAAATCAAATTCCATCTCTTTTTCATTTTGTATAAACTGTGTGAGTATGACTCCTAGTCAACAGTTACTTTTTCGTAAGTGTGTCATTTGGTTTCTGAAACGATTGCGTAGGCTTACGTTAAAATGCCGAGTGATTGACAGTACAGCTTGAAAAAGTATTACACTGACATAATTAAAATTGACATTGTTCAATTATATTGTCAATTATTATTGACAGATTGACTGAATGTAAACAAAGATTAAGCAATCATAATCTCAAAGAGGTAAAAAGAAACAGCTGGTAATGGGTTTTACAACTGACTACTACCTTAAAGCAAAAGATTCAACCATGAATGTGTCAGTATTAAATTTACGTTATACGACCAAATTTACAAATGAGTGTGTATAAGAACGTTGCATTTTGCATTATTATCATTTGACATCTCATATATATTGTATGGCCGCAGTAGCCTAGTGGTCAAGGTAACGGACTCCTGGCTGACCTCCCACGAGTTCGAGCCTAGTACCGTTGAAGACCCACCATGTAGGGGTGCATGTTAAATCAGTCAAACGTCCTCCGTTGGTGTGGTACAGGAAGTTAGGAAAGTTGTCATCCTCGTCACTTGACCCCCTCGTCACATTCATAGGTCTGTGGTCTGGACGGGAAAAGAAGAAAAGGAGAAATTGGATGACAAGATGGAGTGTAGAAAATAGAGATGGATCACTGGGGTACCCCGGGGTCGCATCGATGATGGACAATGCTATGGAGTGAAGAAAGTGGAGGACTTAATCCCATTAGATAGAAGTGTCAAGTAATCCTGAATGAAGTTGATCTTAGTTATAGCAGTGTGTGGAAATTTTTTAATTAACCCTCCAAATGGTCTTCACGTAAAATCCTGCCATTGTAGAGATGCTTTTTAAAATAAGCTAAAAAGCGGTGAGCCTATTTTTAAAAATACGACGGGGAACCCCTTTTTAAATCTTACTTGAAAAAAAATGGGGGGTGCTTTTTCAAGCATTTTAAATGTCAAGATTTTACGTGCAGACCGCTTAGAGGGTTAACTGAAGTTGAAGGTATCAGCATGTGAGTTCCACGACTACATTTCACAGTCAAGGGAGATGTTGATTTCTTTTGGAAAAAGCCGAGGACGATTTGTTGGGTCACCTTCTAACTATAAGATCAAAGAAATGAGCAATGTAGGGAGGCATAGAGGCTCATCTTCTCCAAAGAAGCCTAAAGTGTAGAATTCTGCAGGGAATCGTCTTTACAAACTGCCTATACAGGGTGTATCAGTACACCGATTACAGGCTTTCTGGTCAGGTAGAATACTCTTAGATCAGAGGCGGGCATACTTTTCCGGGTTACAGGCAACTTTTAATTTTTTCAAGACGTTGCGGTCCACCTGGTGGCGTAGGTGTTGTGAGCTACGAAAAAGGTCTACAATTTATTTAATAATAAATAAGGAATATGTACTGACCTGCATAACTACAATAAAATAAACTTACAACTTTTAAGACTCGTTTAAAGTAAAACGAAAGATACAAAACATAATAATAGTCACAAATATTATAAAATAATATCAAATGATGCATTTGTTACGAAACAATTCAAAAAATGCATTAAAAAATAACACATTTTCATCTAAATCTAGGGCTCATAATTATAGTCAGTACAAGACTTAGACTGCATACTGTAAGCTAGTCTTGAATATATTTCGGAAAAAATTACTAACTGCTAATTTTCAGGTCAAAATATCTTGGTGGTCCAGTGGTCGACCGAGATCGACTTAGTGCTCTCCCCTGCCATAGATGGTGGGAAATCACACTGGAATGCATGGTCGAAAGCGCTTTCTTGGCGCGGTAGTGAAGACACAAAACGCAAGAAAGACAGGACAAGAATAAGAGAAAACATTTTTATAATTCATATATATTATGACACCTAGTTGTATTCTTTGTACGATCCAGTTTGGGACTCCAAACCTGACTTTTGTGGGGCTAAACTCCGTAACCCCCCTGCGACTCGTATACTAAAAAAACCATATTTACGGAACACCGACGTCAGTTAGACAATTAAAAAAAAGGTCTATAATAGAGACCAATTTTTTAGCTCACCACACCTGCGCCACTGAGTGGATTGCAACACCTTGAAAAAATTAGAAGTAGTCCGTACTTGGGAAAAGTTCTGCCACCCCTGTATTAGACCAACACATCTGAAATTTTACAAGCATAATTCTTTTGTTGAGTAGCAATTTGCAAATGCAGGTAATGGGTTTTGCGAAAATCGACTCCTAAAGGGTGTTGCGGGGGTGTTGTAGATTAAGATTCATTTTTCAACTGTTGGACCGACAGACTTGAAATTTCTCCTTTTTGTTTGTTAAGGTATCCGACTCCCCAAAAAATATGATTTTTAAAAAATACAAATTGTTTTATGACTTTTATTTTATAGGGCATCATATTAGTTTTATAAAAATACCAATTTTTTTTTTTCCTTTCACTAGCAAAAACTATACGTTTTTTAAAAAGAAAGATGCCATAACTTTACCAAGATGTCAAACTTTAAAATGCGTTTTATGAAACATGTTTTTTTCGAAAAACTCAAACGGGACAAAGGGATTCAAAAAGTTTTTAAAATAATTTGTTGAAATTTTTTGTATATTCTGTATAACAGTAAAAGTATTTCAATCTTCAGATTTATCAATCGCTGCTTTATTTCAAAATTTACAGTCCTATATGTGAATATAATCACTGTTTTTTTAAGCAATTTCATGTATTCACTAAGACAAAGTGCTCTAGTTTTTGTAAAAATTAAAATGTCTCTTATCCTGAAGGTCATTTCAAACATGAATAACAAAGTAACACATAAAAATTGAAAAATTGAGAATTTGTTCATAAAATTTTTTTACAGAGCAGGCCCCGTTTAAGTAATTTTTTGCACATTTTTGCTAGTTTTTTTCCATTTTAATAATAATAAAAAGAAAAATTTTCAATTTTAGAATTTTTTTCTTAAAATATATTAAATAAATCTAAAAATCAAAAAAAAATTCCCAAATCTCCATTTTTTGAAAAAAAAAAAATTGTCGCAAGTAGTCGGATACCTTAAGTATAAATTCGCTAAAAACAGAGAATTTGCGGAAATCGATTCCCAATGGGTGGGGTTATAGAGGCGTTATAGATAAATATATTCCGTCTCTTAGAAATTCAAGTTCTGTTCCCTTTAAATCACAAGAAGTGAGGGCTATAAAAATACTTTTGTGAATACAATCGAAAACTTAGAACTATATCAACGTGTTTCACATTTTATTATACTACAAAATTATATATATATACAGTGGCGTACACAAGGGGGGGTGCTTATAATCCTATATATATATAGTACGTAAAATGTAATTATTTGTTATTAATAATTAAATTTTTTTAATTAATGCTATTTATTTAATTTTTTTTATTGTTGTTTTTTGTTCCCAACAATTGGCAAAATCAAAAGAATATATTTGGCGGCGTTTTGTGTGGTATGATAAGAGAATGGTGGACTTTCGCGCGAACCCTGAACCTCCCCCTCCCCCCTCTACAATATATATATATAGTTAATATATTTTTTTCTCTACTATATAGCCATGAATCATTAATATATCACTATAGCTGTGAAAAGCATATATATATATATATATTAATACGGATATCTTTACTTAGAAGACCATGAACACGTATTACATTTGATAATCCACCAATAAAAAAAAGTGCTTCCTTTGACACCTCCCGATTGATAATGGTAGATACTGGCAACAACAAAAAAAGCAATAAACCTTTTCGGAGAAAAGGCTCCGGTCGTCGCCGGGGAAGAAGTAGAAGTAATTTCCCGGAACTCTCCGAGGAAACGGATGGAGTCCGGCAGATGACGTCAGAGGGCTCTGACGAAATCGAAACGCTTTCCTGTCCCCAAAAAGAAACGAGGAATGCACTTTAATTGCAGAGGATTAACCTGGTTTTGGCAACAATTCGAGGAACATGTCGTGAGAAGTTGTAGAGATTTCTTTTTTTAAAAAAAAAGTGAAAGCAAAAGATAAAAGGCTTTAAAGTGAAAAAGGAGTTTAAAGATTATGAGATTTTGAAATTTTTTGATGAAAAAGAAGTGTAATTTTGGTTTTTGTAACGTTGCATTTTTTTTAATAGAATTCCTTGTCACAGAAAAATGGTTATGGAAATGCACTTTATGAACTATATTGATATCAAAATAACTTACCGTAAAAAATCCATCGTATAATGCGCACTTTGAACCAAAAAAATATGATCGAAACTTAAAGGTGCGCTTTACACGCCGGGTATAAAATTGACAGCTTCAAAAATAAAATAAAAATGGGTACAAAAATAATTAAGTTTCTACATAGATAAAAGTACTGTTTATTTAAAAGAAATTACATACCTAATGAACTTAAAGGGTTGTAGTTGTAGAAGCATACTATTTTTGAAAAACTTGGGATAATACTTCGAATAAATAACTTCAAAACATAGGAGAATTGCATACATACACTTCAGGTTCCTTAGTAAAAAAGGGGGTGCGCGTTATATGGCGAATATGCCTAAAAATTTTAGCTTGAAAGTATAGGTGCGCGTTATACGCCGGATTTTACGGTAATAATTTTTACGAAATGCTAGAAATTTAGCCAAACTTCTTATGAGGTAGGAAACACGCACAATGCATGCTTTAACTTCACATGCGTTGAAAATAAATCTCTTCATTTAATTTTAATACATATAAATGACGAAATTTGTTCAACTTGGAAGTAATTCGCCTGATGATTTGAGAAATACTCGATCTGTGTTAATACTGTATTATATTCTCCCTATATCCATTCATTAATAAAATATTGTTAAAATGCTTTTTCTTCTTAAATAACTTCATAAAAACATTTTTTTATGGAAAATACCGATAAATTTCACTGTATCACAAAGTATCCCACGGGGTACACAGTAGTAAACGTGAAACATATTAGTACGTTATAATACATACATATAAAAGGACAAGAAAAATTTAATGTGTACCTCCTGACACTTGACATCTCTTCTCTGCTACTATCTTTCCTATTGCGGGAGAAATATAGATATTTTATTATATATTATTGTGTGCCAATAGATTGACCCGGCCGCAAAAATGCTCGCTGTGGGCCGCGAGCTTGACACCCTGGTGTAGAGAGACTGATGCGTGTTAAGAGTCTCTTGAGCCTCAGAATTGAGTTAAATTTTTGATTTTTTCATAAGTATCGAACTCCAAGGCAACATTGTGACCGCGGTAACCAAGTGGTCAAGGTAACGGATTCGTGGTTGACCTGTCATTAGTTCGAGCCCAGTACCTCTGAAGACCCGCCGTGTAGGGGCGTGACGCACGTTAAATCTATTGAGAGCTCAAACGTCCTTCCGTTGGTGTGGTGTGGTAGTTAGGAAAGGGGAGTGCCATCTCAGGTGTCGCATCGTCAATTGACCATGGTTCAAAATGACGAGGTCCGTCGCCAAAGGCCCTTGTGTAGCTGAACAGTGCGACTTTAATATTCACTCACTCCAAGGCAACACGCGGGTTGTTGAGGACGGGCTTCGTAGTTTTGAACCTCGATCAAGTGTCGAGGATGACATTTGATCTTGCACTCCCCTCTCCAAACTTCCAGACCATGTCAAGTTTTAGCCATGACAAATTTTCCTTGCATGAATCTGTCAGCATTGTAGGTCTTCAGTGGCATCAGGAATCGAACTCATGACTCGCCGTTCGTAGCCATGACCTCTTGGTTCAAAATTGCAAAACGTATTGATTGAGAAAAGTGAATTGTTGTGTCGCACAGAAACAGGGTGATGCAATCCGTTTATTAGAATACACACAACGTAATGTCACAGAGTAGAATTCGAACTTGGAAACTTTCAGACAGAAAAAATTTCCCAAAATTCAAACGAACTTTTTTTTTTACGGTTCTAATACTGCTGCAAATGATGTGAATGGAACATTCGAAATAATTATTAGAATGTTTATATATATTTGAACAGAGATAAAGCGATTCCATACAGGAAAAATTACACATTCCTACGACGCATGGACTGTAGAATAAAAGGAAGTTCAGAACACAAGAAAAAAGCTTAAGCATTTTTTTATCGTAAAATGGCAATTAAAATACATTCGAACGAAGGATGGAACGTCATTAGTTTAATAACAGAGCCTTCTTTTTCTAAATAAGATACTCCACTTCTACAGTTACATGCTTTTGGCCTTGCAAAGGTTCATTCACAGAGTGATTAGGCGTACGAAGAACACCACTCAACTTTCACGATGTGTCCAGTGTGTGTTAAGATCACCATATTTGATGAAATTTTCTTGCCGTTTGCATTCCCAACAGTGGCGCACACAAGAATTTTTTCAAGAGAGTGGAGGTGGGCGAAGGTAGAAAGTTCACCATTCTCGTATCATACCCCAATACAGGGGTATTCAACCTTTTTTCTCGCCGGGCCGCAAATGCATGATAGGTATTTCACGCGGGCCGCAACACTCGGATAATGGAAAAAAGACACTATAAGACTAAAGCCAGATTGACACGAAATTGATCAAAATATTAAAACTCATTCTTGGCTTTTATTTTAGTACTATATTAACTTTTCAAACAAACAAACACACACAAGTATTTATTTTTATGACTTTTTTACTGAGTTGTGGGAGAATTTCCATTTACTTTTATCTAAAACCAAGCCTCTTGCTTACATTCTACTATTAAAAAAACAAATTGATTACAAAATTGATACATTTAATTGCTTGATTAATAGAATTTCCAGCTAAATTTTTAGTACATTGTTCTCCAATAATTGAATTTCTTATTGCAATGAGCCATGATTGGGCCACTCAAAAAAGACTGGTGGGCTGCTGGTTGAGTATCACTGCTCCAAAACGCCACCAAACATTTTCTTTTCATTTTAGCAATAGTCGGGAACAAAAAACAGTAAAAAATAAATCATTGAATAACTAATTAGCACTAATTAATATTAATAATAAATACTAAATTAAATTACCAGAAATACAAATACATAATATGTATATATTCAGTGGCGTAACGTACACCTCCGCATCGCAAGGGGGGGGGCAAGGCCTGACTGACGCCATGTACATACCTTTTATAAAATCCGCCATCGGACCCAAAATCCAAGTTTGCTTGAGGCCCCTAATATTCTCCGTTACGCTACTGTATATAGCACTATATACATGTCGACCATCTAGTATAGTGATTCAGTACCGATTTATCCGTTGGGCGCTTGTGGCGGGATAAGTTGGACTTAACCAGATTTTCTGGTTACAACTTTTGATCCTCCAGTGCCAAGGGGGCCTGCAGATCTTCTGCGCCCAACGCCTGAAATGAGGATAAATCGGCACTCTAGTGGTTAATGAGGCTGACTGCTGTGTCGTAGGTTCTAAGTTCGAATCCCGGACAAGGCATGGATGTTTGTCATTGTATAGTACCCGTGAGGGATGGGATCCTTCTAAATATTTATCGAGCCTGAAGTCCTCCGAGTGGCTGGTGGAAGTGGAAGAGAGGTGGGAGGTCTTTTGACCTCTCATGGTGTTTTCCCTCAAAATTGAGGTGAAATGGAGCCAAACCGTTCTGTCACCTGCTTGGTGTCAAAGTTACTGCCAACGATAGGCATAAAAAGCTAGCCTCTTGCCACGAGGAATTTCGTGGGCCTCGAGCTGGCACTGCCGATTAGATGGCATTAGCAACAATTATATACATGGGATTATAATCAATTGGAAAAATTCAGGTAATGAGGGGAGGGTCAGGTCCCTCCCCCTTGTGTCCGCCACTGATTCCCAAGAAGACTTTTTAAAACATTTGAGTCTTTTAGATTTGCTTATGAAAGAATTAAGAATTTTATTTTCAATACAAGTTCCCGAACAATTACATCCGTTTTTGTGCAGTCAATATTTTTCTTCGATCCAACGGCTAAACTGTGTCATGATGAATTCGATTCATTTTGAATAATGTCATGAAAAGCATTTATCACGTTTCTATATTATGACATTACGAATAGATAGCTGTCAAATTAAAATCAAAATGCTTGTAGTATGTCAGCTACGATTGACATTTCGTATTCAATTTATTTTTTTATTATTTTTTTTATTGCACCATCACATTCAAAATGATTCTTCAAGAAAAGAAATAGGATGGATGTGCACATTTTTCGCGACAGGATATTGTATTTGGTTAAAATAAATCTTTTTAACATTTTTATTTTGATCTATTTTTATTATCTACTAGCTGTTAGAAAACGTATGCTCTCTGGTTTTAAAAAGTATATTGTAAGGGTCGCCCTACGATGTCTATTAGTGTGGGAGAATCGGAAGGAAGATTAACCATACCTAAAAAATAACTTCAATTTATTCTCATTTATGAACAACAGAAATTCTATTAATCAAGTCAAGAGATGCACCCAAATACCAAATATGGAAAGCAATAGCGAGGTAGACGAGATAAGAGACTTTAAATAATCAGATTACTTACGTCTAGGCAATAGCTTCTAATTCTTAGCTACCTAATCTACTTTGATTCCTAGTTGACAAATCGTCAACTTTAATATTACAATAATCAGCTACGAACGGTAGGGCACACAGGAATTTTTCAAGGGGAGGAGGGAGCGGGTTGAAAGTTCATCACTCTTGTATCATGCTCCTTTTGATTTTGTCGATTTTCGGGAACAAAACACAAGTAAAAAACTAATTATTAAATAAATAATTAGCATTAATTAATAAAATTAATCATTAATAACAAATGCTTAATTAAATTTTACGTACTATATACTTAGAATTATAATTAATCGGAAAAAATATCAAGGGCTATGGGGGTCCGGACCCCCCCTTGTGTACGCCACTGGCTACGAAGTATCCCCGCCTCACTTGACGTTTAATCATTCACTGCTAGAGGTTAACACACAGTCTAACCTCTCTCTCTCTCTTCTTCTAACCTGAAAGTTTAATCTTAATGTGCACAGTCACAGCTTCTTCTACAGGAGAAAGATTTTTATATTATAATAATTTTTAAAGACCTAATATTTCCCAAGAGGATTAGTATTTGAAAGAACGCGGATAGACCCGTCACAGCATTTCAACAAAATATCGCCCTGAATAATAATTGCTTAAAAATAGAATTTTACTTTATGAGGAGAAGTAAAATTCTGATCCTATAAATTTTACATCTTTTCATTATCATTTACAAATAGGTCCAAGTGATTTCTGTAAAAAAGGTGTAATTTCTTTTTTTTAACTACTGTTCATGGTCTTAAAGACTCCACAACCTGCATCCATCAGATGTTTTTTCCATCATTTTTATGTGGCCACGGTATCCGAGTGGTCAAGATTGCGTACTCGTGATCGACGTTGTCGAATCATGGGTTTTAATCCTGGTGCCTCTGAAGGTCCATCATTTAGAGATAGCAAGTGAATTCTGTCGTGGCTCGGAGTCCTCCATAGTCCATGAGTTATAAGGTGGGGAAGTTTGGAGTATGAGGTATACTATAGCTCAGGGGTATAGTTCTTGTCACTTGACCGAAGTTTAAAATTGCGAGGTCCGTCGCCAATACCCTTCATTCAGCTTCGAAGTGTAAAGTTATTAAAAAAAGTCAAAATATTTTTTTACCTCAATTCTAAAAATAAAATATCGAAATAAAAATGAAATTTTCTACAATTTGGCTTAGAAAAAAAAGCATGAAACAGAAAAGAATGAAGTTTTGCTTATGAACACGGTGCTGGCTGGGAATTCGCGGCCAGCGTTGTTTATGTCGGGCCATGGGTTCAAGTCTTGGCGCAGCTAAAGACCAATCTTGTAGAAATTGCTCAGGCACGTTAAATCAGTCGAGTATTGTTGTTGTTGTGTCCTTCCCGAAGGGAAGGAATGTAAGCTGCCTGAGCCCGAGACAGGTTGGACTTCTACATGATAGATGGCGACACCACCTATCTCCACCTCCACAATTTAGGCATGGAACTGGAGGGGAGGGAAATATTCACCAGCCCCCTGAACCCGTGGTTTCTGCTGCGACCGCCCACAAAACTTTCAGACACACTGATTTGACGAGCACGTACTGCGTGTGTACTCGGAGGTTATTTGATGGCATCGGGCATCGAACCCAGGCCCTCCGGTCTGGAGTCCAATGCTCTAAACACTAGGCTACCCAAGGCCCCAAAAATCAGTCGATTGCCAGCTTTGATAGCTTAGCCACTTGACCGAGATTCATTGGGACCTCAATAACCTGTAGTCATGGTCATGAACTCGAGGGTAGCGTGTAATGACTTCTAGCCCTAGTGCCATTGAAGATCCACCGTGTAGCCATCATGAAGAACCATCGCAGCTCAAGGTCCTCACATTGGCGTGGTGTGGAAGTTTGGAGAGTGAGGTGCCTATATATCGAGTGATATATCATCCTTGTCACTTGATCACGTTCAAAATTACAAAGTCCTTCTCTAATACAGCTGTCGTATTGCTTTATAGTAGGGGTGGCCAATCTTTTTGGGAAGAGTGCCACTATTTGATAAAAAAAAACAAAAACAATTAAACGGGCCACTTCCAACTTTTCCAAGAAACACATGTGGGAAAGTGAAAAAATGTTACTTATTAGCTTATTATGGGAATTTTTCGTAAATAGCTCATTTTTTAATGCATGTCAATATATAAGTAGCCGAAATTTTTTTTTTATGAAAATATTATAATATAATAAATAAAAAGAAAGTACAAACTTAGGTTTTTATTTTAACAAACTTTTTACAAGTTCAATCGTTTAGGTTAGGTACAAAATATAAATGAGTAACTTGAATCCTTTAATTCAAATTAATTACCAAATGCTCAGTATTTACTTAATGTGGCTTTTGAATTATTACTTTTTTACCAAGTCATCTATATTAGGATTAGCTCTTACAGATGCCTAGGGCTGCGGTAGCCCAGTGGTCAAGGTATCGGATCTTGGCAGCATGTCATGAGTTCGAGCCCAGTACCACTAAAGACCCGCCGTGTAGGGCAGCGATGCACGTTAAATCTGTCAAGAGCTGAAACGTCCTCCCGTTGGTGTGGTAGTTAGGAGACGTGGTCGCCAGCTCAGGTGTCGTCCACGTCACTTCACCAGGGCTCAAAATTTCGAGGTCCGTCGCCGAAGACCCTTATGTAGCTGAACAGTGCGATGTTAATATTCACTCACTCCAAACCACAACTTAACGTGGCCTCTACACGGTAGGTCTTCAATGGCACTAGGGCTCGAATTTATGACATGCCAACCATGACTTCGTGACCATAACTTATAGATTACCGCGGCCTCATTGGAATCAAGTTTTAAATAAGCAATCTTGCTACTTGACAATTGTAGCTCTCGCAATAATTCTGCATTATTTATTGATAATTCATTTGCATAAGGTATAATTTGACGAAATTTTAATTTCACGTATCAAATGAAAATACAAAAAAGACATTAAAAAATCATTCCTGAGACAGATACTCCATTCGTAGGGCTTATTATATAAATAAAATTTTCGGAAATCATTTAAATTTTTATTTACTAAACCATACCCTTGTGATTAGATAGCTGAAATGAGTTACAGAGGGTATGGGAGAACAAGTTCATGTGTGTGTGTGCGATTTCGCGAACGAGAGCGTTGTTTCTGCATAAATTACACTTATCCAAACTATTTTCCTAACCGCGGGCCATGGAATTAATTATCGTTTGCGTGTGTCATAATTCGTTCTAGACTCCCCATTCACTTTCAGAAACTGCTCTTTTTGACTGCCTTGAAATGTTCTTGACACCTAAACCAGTTTTTCAGGCTCGCAGCCACTTTTTTTCCGTTTGGATCCAATGACAAGCCGTTAAACGTTTCTCTCGGGTACGGATTGATTAATGGTGTAGCTCCTATGCAGGGTCAGCTGACATCATCGTTCGCAATGGGCCACTGAAAAATATGTTCTAGAATATCCTGGAATTTCTTCATCGCACTTGTAGAGCAAATCGTTCTTTCTTCGTTTTGCTTATTCGGTTGCTTTTCGCACCAGACTTCTACAGCCCTACTTTCAGCGGGATTGTGCTATAATTGGGCTTGGAATTCTATGTTTCAAGTTAGAGAGTTCGGATGAGAGTGGGAGAGTAAGGATTGCCCATTTTCAGGTTATTAGATACTTTTGAAAAACATTGAATAAATATATTCATAAAACCTATATTATTGTCCGTCGACCAATTTCTCCAAAAAAAAAAAAAAAAAAAGACATCGCCAAATTTAGTCTCCTTTTCCGCACATGCACGAAAATAAATGACTTTGAGCCATGACAGACGTAACGCGCATTCGCCAGCTCTACACGGCGGGTCTTCTATGGCATTAAAATACGAATTCATACGAGTTCATGCCCATAACTACTCGACTACAGCAGCTACTCTTACGATTTGGAAAAAATGTCAGTCACCGTTCGGCGACCTTGACCACTAGGTTGCTTCGTCCATTCATGCTCTTTCCGTTTTTGCCCATAGATTCTCAAACTTTAAATGTTTACGGCCCAATTTTCAATCATAATTTTCGAGGCGCCCCCTCCATACAATGACAATGTATTGAATTCAATAATAACGTACTTAGACGCTAAAACTATAATACGACTAAAATTAAAAACTGTATAAATTATCAAGATAAGTATTATAAATTTTGCATATAATTTTATACAAGCCCATGGGGTCCCTAGTAATTATTAAATTTACTCTGAACTTAGTATTGTTAAATTAGTTATCAAATACATTGTGGAGCATTGATGCATTCATAAGTACCGTAAAATCCGGCGTATAATGCGCACCTATACTTTCAGTCTTATTTTTTTTTAATATTTAGGTATATTCGCCGTATAAAGCGCACACCCTTTTTTACGAGGAAATCTAAAATATTTGTATACATTGCTCTTATGTTTTGAAGTCATTTATTCGAGTTATTATCCCAGACTTTTGAAAAAATAGTTTTTTTCTAGAACTACTGCTCTTAATTTATATATATATATATATATATATATATATATATATATAGTGCCTGCGTGGCATGGGGGAGTACTTTAAATAGCCGTCGAGCCGCAAGTCCTCTCGTGAGGTTGGTGGAAGGGGAAGAGAGGTGGGAGGCCCCTGACCATTCCCAAGGGTGTTCTCCCTCAAAATTTGGGTGAAACTGAGCTAAATAGTTCTGTCACCTGTATGGTGCTCAAGGCTACGGCTAACGACAAGCGTCACTTAGACCTTTGCCATGATGAATTTTGTGGGCCTTGATCTGGCCTTTGCCGATCAGGTGGCATTTGTAACCGCGATTTTTTAAACACTCCACTGCGTTCCCTTCCGTAGAAAATAGAGGACAAATTTTAATAAATTTTTCTTTACAATGTAAGAGAGAAATTATAAACAATATTATCATTTTCAAGCATGCTCGATCAAAATTAATAAACATGTACGGAAAGTGTACAACCAAAGAAAAGGTCATTATTTTCGAGTATGCGAGGAAAGATTATAGTATATGAAAATGCGCGGACGACTTTAAGCTGTTGGCTGGATATCACTGCATTTGGTGACGTACTTTAATCTGATGTGGCTGGTCTCGATGGTATAATATGTTAATACCTTATTAATTTACATTAAAATTGGAATTGTCTAATCGAATCGCTTACTTATGCTAACAGTAACAGCCACTGTAGCGAAGTGGACATGTGCCGCGAGCTTGTTGCCAGCATTGCATCTGTTGAGTCATGAGTTTAAGTCCTGGTGCCGCCGAAGACCTACCGTGTAGGCAGGGGTGTCGAACTCAAAGACTTACTTGGGCCAAACAAACAAGATTTAACTTTAAGTCGGCCGCAAAAAGAAAAAAAATCAATATTCATAGAAAGGTAGGTTTCTTTCGAATTTTGCAAGACAGTAAACAAAAAAAAAAGGTTAAAATCCTGACATTGACATCTTTCTCTGCTACTATCTTTTCCTATTATTACAAATTTACTTAAGGTATCCGACTACGTTCGGAACCGTGATTTTAAAAAGGCGCATAAATGGATAATTTTCGTGATATTTAGTGTCACTTAGATTAGAATACATGTATAAAATTGTTTTAAGGACATTTTGACAAAAAAAAATTTATTTAAATACAATATTTCAGCAAAAAACTAACTTAGAATAACCTGTTTTCAAAATGTTCTCCTTTTGTGAAAAATGCTTTTATTATAATAATATTTTGCCTGTATATAACTCAGACCTCTGTACAGAGGCTCAACTATGATTTTTCAAACATTCACATTATTTTCAGAGTTACAATCAATTGAAATAATTATCGGCGTTTTTTTCTTAAAATTTTTCCCCTCTGGTTGTCGTAAAACATGGATAAACCCACTTCTAAGTTATATATTTCAAAAGTTCTAGTTGAGCCTCTGTACAGAGGTCTGAGCTATCTACAGACAAAACATTATTATAATAGAAGCATTTTTCACAAAAGGAAAATATTTTGAAAATGGGCCCTTCTATGTTAATTTTTTCTCAAATTAGTGTACTTAAATAATTTTCTATTGTGATGCTATTCTTAAAACAATTTTATATACACTTTCTAATCTAAGTGATGCTAAATATCATAAATATTATCCATTTATACGCTTTTGTGCAAAATCACGGTTCTGAAGGTAATCGGAAAACTTAATAATCTATATTTTATTTTTTTTTTCAGCATTTCATCAAACAACAAATTACTGTTAATTATTTAGAAGTTGAACATTTCATCTTAAAGAATTTTATTTGAATGTTTTAAAATTATTTCAACATTTTTTTCACCTATAAAAAAATCAGTAGCCTACTTTTGATATATTTCAGATAACATTTATGTTTAGGTACCGTATTTACCTAATTGAGGTGTATTCAAAATAAATGTACACATTTTGTTTAATAACACCAAAAAAAGGAATATAATTTTTTTAAAAAAGTTTAGCAAATTCTACCTATTATATTTTTATTCTGCGATAATTTGTTATTTTATTATTTCTTATTGGTTGCCGATGTATCGGCAGGGCCGCAAAAATGTTCGCTGTGGGCCGTGAGTTTGACACTCCTGTTGTAGAGAAATTGAAAAACTTTAAATCTGTCCATGTACAACATTTTCTTGTAGGAGTAATTTACAGTACAGCAATTCGAATATAATGAAAATACTAAATAAAGATACCAATTTTCTTCAATTACTTACTGTATCTTCTTCAGTACTAAGAATAACACTGCTTTTCTGGTTCAAAAGTAAGGAAAATCTGTTGCATTCAATTCACATCTCTTGACTCTTTTACACTGCCATATTTTAGACAAGTTAATGCATGTAGCGGTGAGATTCCATTCTTATTTAAACCTTAACGGACGGCCTCACCCCCTATCGGTTCTACTTCCTTCGGGAGGTGGCCGCGGTAGCTGAGTGGTATAGGTATCGGACCGTGGCTTGCCTTGTCACGAGTTCGAGCCCATTACCACTAAAGACTTGCCGTGTAGGGCAGCGGTGCACGTTAAATCTGTCGAGAGCTGAAACGTCCTCCCGTGGGGTGGTAGTTAGGAGAGGAGGGGTGCCAGCTCAGGTGTCATCCACGTCACTTGATCATGGTTCAAAATTACGTGGACCATCGCCAAAAGCCCTCGTGTAGTTGAACAGTACGACGTTAATATTCAATCAATCCATCGGGAGGTACTTGTATTTTATCCATCCATCTACAATATTTAACACGTAAAAGCCATGGGACTAATTTATTTTAACTTTCATAATGATAGAAATAAGTCACAGCGATAAATCCAGTGGCGTAACGTACACCCCCGCATTACGAGGGACCTAGGGTTCTAGGGCCCAAAGCCTGACTGCCGCCAAGTACCTACCCTTGTAAAATCCAACTTGGGACGCCCAAAACCTGACTTTGCAAGGGGGTCCAAATGTTCTCCGTTACGCCACTGGGTATATCAGACCTTTCGCGAGCCCCCTTAAGTTTTCTACACGCCCCAAACTAATTTTAACTGGCCACGAACTCCTTCAGAAGTCAAAAAGCTCCCGAGGTCCGTAGATATTACTTCGGGAACCTATGGAATAAAGTAAATGGAACTAACTACCCGCCGGAAATAAATCGGCAATATATCGGCAGAGCTATGCAAACAGATTTATTCATTAATGGTGTCTCAGAATTTATGCAAAAAACAGCGATAGAATCATAAGTAATGAAGAAAAGAACATTTGCTATCAAATGTATAGAGTAATAGGTAGACCAAGAGTGTCCTACAAGCGGAAGCCACATGCGACCCGCCAGTTCGTAAATTGCGGCCCACCGACTCTTTTTAAAAATTTTTTAAATATCAGATTATTTTTAAAGTTTTTTTCATTTTGAAATTTATTTGAGGGGAAATTTATATATATACATATATCTACAATGTATTTACCTGTTACTTGTTCTTGTTTTAAAATAAATCCTTTTTGATAATAGAAATGCCCTTTAGATTAAAATAGATTCATATTTTATAAAACTGTTATAATTGATTTTATTATAGTAAATTATATACTTTTTTAATAAATTTCGAATTGCATTATGCATATCCTTTACTATGAATGGTACATGATTTTCTGTGTGTGCGACTTTCGTTTTTCCTCCTCTCTCCTCCTTTTCTGTTTGGAGTGCCCAAAAAGCAAGAGGCAGTCAGAGATGTTTTTTAAGGTATAAAAAATATTCAGGACGGTAAAGATAAAGGACAATGTATACTTAATCGTTTGCGCGAATGACAGAACTATCAAATTTCACCAATGAGTAACGAAAGATCAATTCAATAGGAACACACCGTCATTTTCAAGAAAATGGCAACTGTAATATTTTAAACATTATTTGATTATTGCATTATTATATTATCTATGTCTGTATACATGAAAAATAATGAAAACAATAATAATAATTCATTCTGTTTTAAATTTTCACTCCAATAAATGTTTTTTTTGTTTCCAAATCTGATATAAAGGTACATATTTTATGTGTGGCCCACGAGATTATAATGTTTTTCCGATGTGGCCCGCAAGGTCATTTGGGTTGGACACCCCTGAGATAAACTATCTGTAAGTATTATCTTCTCGCCTGTTTCTCCGGAATGAAAAGAGGAACTGGGAAAGTTCCCCAGACGCTCAAGCATGGAGGATTATAGCAGTATGTATGGTTCGCGTACCAGGAGTACTGATTTAGGAGAGCTTGCACCCTCAATGTGACATGTAAATGCCAATTCTGGGAGACTTGTCAAGAGTTTTCGTGTTGTAAGACGATTCTCTGTAAAAGAGTCATAGCCAAATTGTTGTTTGGCTACTTATTGCCAATTTTTGGCAGCCACTGACTATCCGAAATCAATTGAGGTGGCAAAAGAAACCCGTCTTGAACTGCGAATGAGTGAATGAGTAAAAACTATAAAATAACATGAAGGCTATTGGTGACAGACCTGGTAATTCTGAACCTCAAGCAAGTGATGAGGACGACACCTGTGATGGCACTCTCCAAATTTTCACGCCAAGACAAGTGAGGAATTTGAGCCGCGATAGACTTAACATGTATCTGCCCCTCTACATGGTGGGTCTTCATTGGCACTGGGACTCGAACTCATAATGCGCCGGCCACGAGTCCGTGATCACAACCAAAAGGCTAATGCTGACTTCAAAAGTCTCCCGTGAAAAAGGCTGGATTATTCCAAATCCATTCTGGGTAAGCTCGGTCTCTCTCTCTCTCGGGCATTTATAACACAAACAGGAAACAAAAAATTACTCGATAAAAGGGCAAAATAAAGCAAAGAGATCTACTCCTGAAGTCTTAATAGCATGCCAGCTAAAAAAAGAATGTCTTAAGAAAAGAAGACCGTGTCTCAAATTGAGTTAATGAAAACGAATCTTGAATGAAAGTCTTTTCTGTCATGAGAATGTTACTAATCCATCTCTATTAAGAGTCATTACCACTGACACGTTTGAAATCTGCAACTGTCAGTAAAATGAGTGCTAAGAAACGGGATTTTTTTCCTTTTGGCTACCTTCATTCTTTACTTTTAGAAAGGAGTGCGTCTTAAATTCTGGATAGAAGCAATTCCACACACTCTACTTTCTCCTCTCATCCGAGATGATTTCTTTTTTTATATCTTGGTGAATTACTCTGATTTCTCTTCCCAAATGAATTGTTTTCTCTCTCACATACACCAATGAACTTGTGACTAGGTCTTCTCTCTAAAGCAATTCCTTTCATTTCTTGTTAATGTGGTGTGGAAGTTTGGAGCATGGGGTGCCAGCTTAACAGTCATCCTCGGTACTTGTCCGAGGATTAAAATTACCAGGTCAGTCTCTGTTGACCTTCGTGTTGCTTTAGTATGAGACTTTAATTAATAGATTACAGTTTATAAGAAACTAAAAAATACCCTTTTATAATTAATCGAACTAAATTGTGTAACTTGATCGTTTAGTCGCCAAATCTGGAAATGGGATCTGGAATTAGTTGCCAGATGCGGTATGGGATCTGAAAATGGGAAATCGTTAGTCCTAATGATCCTGATCAGGACAATGGAACAAAATTATGAAATTATTGTATTGTCATCAGTCCTGGACAGGTGAGCAAAATTTCGAATTAATCTGACCTTTTAAAGGGGTGAAGAGCTCAAAGATTCCGTTACATACAAGTGAAACTTATAAAAGGATGTTAAAAATCAAATCAAAATCTTTCGTTTTTCATAAAACTTAAGGTTAATATTAAGTTCTAGAGTTGCTGTTGCACAATAACATGTCAAGGTCAGAATTAATATCTGTTGCGGTTTGGGATTTCTATAGAAGATAAAAAAATTATCTTGAGAGCTAATTAGATTCATTAAAGTGTCACGTGTTACCAGTGGCGTAACATAGAATTTTAGGGCCTTCCTGCAAAGTCAGGTTTACGGCCCCAAGCCCGATTATACGCATTTGCGTCAGTCAGACTTTGGGAGGGCTGCGGTAGCCCAGTGGTTAAGGTATCGGATCATGGCAGGCATGTCATGAGTTCGAACCCTGTACCACTAAAGACCCGCCGTGTAGGGCAGCGATGCACGTTAAATTTGTCGAGAGCTGAAACGTTCTCCCGTTGGTGTGGTGTGGTAGTTAGGAGAGGGGGGTGCCAGCTCAGGTGTCGTCCACGTCACTTGACCATGGTTCAAAATTACGTGGTCCGTCGACAAAAGCCCTCGTGTAGCTGAATAGTGCGACGTTAATATTCACTCACTCACTGACTTTGGAATCCTGCTCCCCCTCCCTGAAATGTTGTTGTTGTTGCTCATGCCACTTGCCTAATATAGTCAGATCGAGGCCCACGAAATTCATCGTGGCAATGGGCTAGATATACGCCTGTCGTTGGCTCTAAGCCTTGAGCACCATACAGGTGACAGTACGATTTTAGCTCGGAGAAATTCCCGAAGGAATGATAGATGGCAACACCACCTATCTCCACCTCCACAATTTAGGCATGGAACTGAATTGGAAGGAAATTTTCCCTGCAATACAGGAGTGTACGTTAAAACTATACATCATTTATACTTATTCGTCTACTTGAGTTCGAAACTGTTATTAACTGTTTTAAAATTACATTTTTTAATTAAGTATTTGGATTAAATTTTTTTTTATAAAAATGTTATACTAATTGACTGTATAAGATCAAATATTGCGTTACCGAATTTTTTTTTAATACCGACAGATATTAAATATTTGGAATAAGAGTTACGCGCCTTGTTGCTTTCGTCTACAATTTTATTTTATATATCAATCCCCTGCATAAAAGAAATCTATGTACACCACTAGTCTCATTCTTCGGCAAAATTTTATTTTGCCCAAGTTTATATTTACAACATGTTCTTAAAAGTTTGTACATAATTAATTTTTTATATATTTTGACACAGAACAGAAAATTCATTGAATTTTACGAGGTCGGAGACAAATATTTTTTTTTAAAAAAAGTATATTTTATACCTGGGAAAAATAGGTTTATTTTAATAAAAACGTGTAATGTCCGCAAAATAACACATCTCTTTAAGAGAAAATGAAGCAAAAATACGATATTTCCAATTGTTGGGTTTAGTGTTATGTATTTCATGACAAAGCTTTCATTGAATCTCAGCCTAAGGACCGTAACTGCGAGCCTCGCCACGTTAGAAAGATGACACATCAATCGATGTCTCTTTTTCTTAACTTCCAGATTCTTCATGGAATTTGTGCCTCAGTTTCACTGAACGTTCAGCAACCATAACTCCCCACGACGCATCTTTAACGGAATCGAGAATCGAATGCTAAACTGGACAAGACCAGGGGTTGACAGATTTTCGGGAGAGAAGATCAAAGTTGTCAGTGAAACAAAATAATGAAGGTATCAGACACCAGTGGCGTAACGTACACCCAGGCAGCGCGAAGGGAGGCAAGATTCTAGGGCAGTGATACTTGTCGGGGATTAGAACTCGCAATCTATGGATCCGTAGCCAAGTAACTTAACCACAAGACAAAAGTGATCACCTGTATCCGGAGGCTGTTACTGGCTTATATAGGAACTGCTACAATACTCAACCAGTGGCCCGCCGGCCTTTTCTGATTGTCCCAGTCATGTCCAATTCACTAAGAAATTCTATTATTGGAGAACAATGTACTAAAAATTTAGAGAGAAATTCTATCAATCAAGCAACCAAATCTGTCAATTTACTATCAATTTGCTTTTTTTTATAGTAGAATGTATTGATTGATTGAATATTAACGTCGCACTGTTCAGCTACACGAGGGCTTTTGGTGACGGACCACGTAATTTTGAACCATGATCAAGTGACATGGACGACACCTGAGAAAAATAGAAAAACCCGGAAATGTGTGTCTTTAATTTATTAAAACTGGGCAATTTTAAATTGTTCAAATCAACGATGGAGGATCTGATAACTCATAATGTGTTATGAATGTATTTCTATAAAACTTTTTGAACCTGATATTTGGTATATTATTTTCTAGAGAATGTACTAAAACATTTCTTATTGTATGAATATTTTCTGAGTTATAGCCTGTGTTATTTGAATAACAGTATCATAAAGAATGTCACACTTCTTACATTTACTCGATCAGTTCTAAAATTTTTAAATTTTGATAAAACATTAAATTTAAGTGCATTTTCTAGATAAATGCATCTAATTTGTTTTAGTAATACTTTTACTGATATAAGTTAAATACTTTTTCCTCTAATAGCTTTGAAGTTTTTCAAAAATATTACTAAAACTTCAACTTACAATAGTGATTTTTGTAAAATTTAAATAATTTTTTAAATATTGTTAGTTAAAATGTTATTATTTATTGGATTATTCATAAAAAAAAAGCATTTATAATGTTTCTGTACACTGATTTTTAAAAACTTTCTCCGAACGCATTCGGATACCCAAGATAGACACAATCATAATAATAATAGCCACAAATATAATAATATCAAATGATGCATTCATTATCAAAAACAATTCGAAATACATTAAAAATAAAACATTTTAATCTAAAGTTAGTTCTCGTAGTTATAGTAAAAAGAGAAGACTTGGCCTGCATACTGTGAGTCAATCTTGAATATTTCCAGTGGCGTAACGGAAATAAGACCCCCTCCCTGCAAAGTTTTGGGCCCCAAGCCGGATCTTACAAAAGGTACCTGGCGTGAGTTAGGCTTTGGGGCCCCTCGCAATGCGGGGGTGTACGTTCCACCACTGAATATTTCCGTACATAATTACACTAACTGGCAATCTTCAGGCGGTCACCCCAAAATGTCTTGGTGGTCCACCGGTCAATCGCGATCGACTTAATGCTCCCCTGGCCTAGGAATTCTCCGAGCTATCAAGGAGGCATACGCCACAATTAACTGAGGTAAATGGTCAAATAAAAATTTCATAACAATATATCTGAACAAATAAATGCCGATTTTAATAGTTAGAGCACAATAAATATTTATAATCAGGGGAAAAACTTTGGTTCATCTTATTTTACTCTCAGAGGAATTTTAAATGTGCATTCTCTTTCAATAAACAAGCAGACAACTTTAATTTTTTTTCAAATGACACACATATCTTCCTTTCTTTTTGTTTTTGTACTGACCAATCCGTTATCACGAACTCTAATAATCTGTTGTATATCTGAGAAGCAGCCCAGCTCATTAAATAAATAAAAAAAAGAACGTTTTTTTTTTAAAAAAAACCCATAACTTAACAAAAACATCTTTTTCTGAAACCGAAACTGTATCCACATTACAACATCCCCTACGTGACACATTCCCCCTTCCAGGAACCTTATTCTTCCCTCAAATTAGAAGACATTGTGAACGGTTATCAGAGTTCCGAATTCTGAGAATTTTCGCCAAAATGGGGACGTCAATAAAAAAATAATAATAAAGCGAAAGGCATTCTTCCTGAATCATCCCTGCAGCCTTGGAAGGATGAAAAACGTGGGCCCGGGCATCCACGTGTAGGCACCGACCAATGAAAAGGCTGCTGGCTCAGTCGCAGGAGACAGGATCGATACCTCCGTGACGTCACGCCTACATATGGTGGAAGCGCCATTCAGCGCAGAGTGACGTCACGAGATCCTGGGTTTCTTTTTGGACACGTAGATCGGGGGCTCTGCGGGAAAGAGGCTCGCACGTGGAGGAGATATTGACGCAACGACAAATGGAGAAATGAATTATTTTCCAGCCGTAAATTTCCGCCGCTTTTTACGCTGAGCGTGCAACTCTTCGTTCTTTTTTTTACTCTCTCTCTCTCTCTTGGCTTCTTTTTTTTTCCTCCACGAGCATGTAGAATAGTGAATAAAATGTGTTGTTGTTACATTGTAATTTCGAACGGAATGTCGAAGTGATGTCTGGTTAAATGTATGAAGAGAGTAAGACAGGAACGATTTCGGATGGATTTAAAGATTTTGTAAAGTTTTTGGTTTTCCATGCATTAAAGTATCATGCGAGGAAATTAATTTTGAATTTCTTTAACACTAGAATGTCCGGGATTTCGATTACCCTTAAACGTCCACCGGTGTCATTTCGACACCATGATATAAAATATATAAAGTAATTGTTTTAACTAAATAATTTCAGGACTGCTGTTCAGTAGGGTTTAGTTTTAAGACTTTTTAATATCATGTAATTATCATGTATTATGACCCTTTATATCATAAAAAAACTGACGTTGACATTATGTTTCGCGAAGCTTGTTGGACCACTGCTTCTGCTCAAAATGTTTTTGCAAAACATTTCGAGTCTCAAACCTGCCAGGAACATTACTGTTATGCGGTATCCATTCTGTGTCATCCCTAACGTCATATATATCAAGATTTACTAGAATATTCAATTTTATGTCTTTATCGGAATCTAAATAAGCGCCGATTCATTCTCAGAAATTTCGCGCAACAAATTAGCAATTTAAATTACGTCTTAGACCTTTTCTAAGAGCCATCGTTTCAGGGTGTCTTCTCTGCACTAAGTTCGAAAGTCGAAAAAAAAATTTGTTTTAATGAGCAGATAAGCAAATACTATTTAACGAAACACTTAGACACAACAAGTTTAGAATGATTGATTCATTTCCATTGTAAACTCAATAGCACTGCATTCAAAGTAAAAAAAAATGGACGATAGGACTTGGGGAAGTTTATTTTACAAATGGTATACACTCAGTGAACTATATTTTGTTAAACGACAGCTTTTTATAATGATAGATTGCCTTCGTGTCGAGACGACACCAGCGGACGTTCTAGGTATATTTAATTGCAAAATCAGTCCTAATTAACCTAGAACCGAAAAACCTTTTTCTGTGTGATCACCACAGGGAAAAGGATTAATAGTCACGAAAAATTTTCAAATTCCTTTAAAATTGCGGAAAGGAGAACAAAGTAAACAGGCTCTGGTGTCTAATTGACAGCGACGGACGTGTTAAGAGTCTGCTTCAAAAGCCCTCGATATCACTTTATGGGTTCTAAATTAATATATATACGTTTCTCCGATTTTTCTTACTCCGTACCTCTAATTTGAAAACTGCCGAAGGTTTGTGCACCATTCCCCGTCTTTTCACCACAATTCTATATACTTTCTATCTTTCCCAAGATTCATAGTATCCGATTCCCCATTTGCAAGTTACTAAGGTCTCTCACCCCCTACCCCCACTTAAGGCACATCTTTCAAAATACGACATAACTTATCTATAAATTATATCTATAGGAGGAATAGCGAACCAGTGGCAATGGCACGCGACACAATATTTTGGGCATGCACCGATCAAACCGGTTTGCATTTTAACTCAAAACTACAAAGTTCAATATGAAGTATTACGAGAAACGTGAGTGAGATGGGTCGCAGTTTTTTCAGCGAGATTTTCTCTCAGTTCAAAGAATTATCGGAAACACTCAAGTTTTTTTATGTACTTTGTGTGTGTGTGATGTGACTTCATTTAATAAATTGAATTTGTCCCAATCCTATTGGTTGTAAATTGAAAAATTTGAAATGCAACTGTGATTGATTTCCAGTCTAGTTCAATGTGGATTCAAAAAGTTTTGTTGAAAAGAGGTGAAAGTTGGAATTGATTAAAACTGAAAGATATATAAGTAAAAATGCTAGTAATGAAATTTTGGAAGCATGGAATTAGATTGCACATACATTTAGCTGTTTGAAAAAACTGGCTCATGCTATTTTAACCATATTTTCATCTACCTACACCTGCGAGTCATTATTTAAGAGCTAATTGCGAGTCTAAGTTAATAACGTTAACTTAGGAAGAGGACTCCCATTCAGCTTGCATTCTGGGTAAAAGTAACATTTTAGAATCCTAATAAAAGTTATTTGTCTGTCATCTCTAATCTAATTCACACTAATGTTACTTGAATTTGAATTACGCATATAAATAAAACAATTACTACTATACTGTGCAAAATGTATTTTTTCGTTGTATTTAAAGAGTTTTGAGTTATTTAATTTTATTATTTTTTCAATAATCACTAGTCAAAATTATTTGACGGCTCGTCTATACCTCCTTCAAAATTTCTTAAAGAAAAAATGGCATGTTGATCCAAAAAGGTTCGCCACCCCTGATCTATAGTGACGGGTCCAGATTTTTATGTTATAGCGAACTGGTATTTCGTGTGCGTGAAGATGACCGTAAAATTTCTTAAATGTGAAAATTTCTTGGTTTATACAACAGCAAGATACTCTGAAGCATTTTCTTATCGTTCTATAAACATTCAAGTCTGCGAAAGAATATACTGTTAAAAATTTACATTAAAATCTCGCCCTTGTTAAAAAAATTCTGCTCAGAAAAAAACGTTAAATGAATAAATTAAAAATAATTAAAGGTTCCAAAAATACAAAAGTAGTTTCCATGTTTTAATGGAATGAGAGGGGGAGGGCGTGAGATTTAAGTGTTAATCCTTATAAAGTTACTAACTTCCCTAAATAAAGCATTATATTAAGGAATATATCACTCTTAACGGTTATTTATTTGTCTGGTTAAAGTAAAATTCCCTCTTTCTTCTGCATAATCTGGAATGTAACTTTTCCTTCTTTTAAGGTATCCGACAACGTTCGGAACCGTGATTTTAAAAAGCGCATAAATGGATAATTTTCATGATATTTAGTGTCACTTAGATTAGAATACAAGTATAAAATTGTTTTAATGATATTTTTACAAAAAACAATTATTTAAATACAATATCATACAAGTATAAAATTGTTTTAATGATATTTTTACAAAAAACAATTATTTAAATACAATATCTTGGCAAAAAAATTAACTTAGAATAACCTTTTTTTAAAATGCTCTCCTTTTGTGAAAAATGCTTCTATTATAATAATATTTTGCCTGTATATAGCTGAGACCTCTCTACAGAGGCTCAACTAGAATTTTTGAAAAATTCACATTATTTTCAGTTACCACCCATTGAAATAATTATCGGCGTTTTTTCTTAAAATTGCTCCCCTCTGTTGTCGTAAAATATGGATAAACCCACTTCTAAGTTATATATTTCAAAAATTCTAGTGGAGCCTCTGTAGAGAGGTCTGAGCTATATACAGGCAAAATATTATTATAATAGAAGCATTTTTCATAAAAGGAGAATAGTTTGAAAATGGGTCATTCTATGTTCAGTTTTTGTCAAAATAGTGTACTTAAATAATTTTTTATTGTAATGCTATTCTTAAAACAATTTTATATACATTTTCTAATCTAAGTGACATTAAATATCATAAATATTATCCATTTATATGCTTTGGCAAATCACGGTTCCGCGAACGTAGTCGGATACCTTAAAGAAATTTCTCCTACTTACCTTGGAGATTAGCCTGGTGTGGAAGTTTGAATAGTAGGGTGCCAGCTCAGATGACATTTTCCTCATTTGACTTATGTTCAAAATTATGAGGTCCATCACTAATAGCTCTCTTACTGCTTCGAAGTGCGATGTAAATAATAATTCAAATCAATATCCGCTTGTCTGTTGAATTTTTTATTTTAGATTATAAAACTGCTTATATATTATCAAGTATTATGCTAAAAAGAAATTATTAACAAAAAAATATTTTTTATTAACATATGCTCTTTTACATCATAACATAGACATGAATCACATAGATGTCAATTTTCATTTTTCCGAAAAGCCGAATTAAAAAACGAAATACAGTTCTGGAAAACGTAGAATTGTTTTTATTGCAATAGGAGCATTAAATTGTGACAATACGGCTCCTTTTTCATGTATTGGACCTCTAATCTTCTGAGGGCTTTTAAAGCCGTCTTTACTTAGTGTTAAAGAATAGGAGCCAAATTTGTAACGTTTTAACATAAATATTATATTCTGGCTTCGCTATCCCCAAAGCATGTGTGTGTGTGTGTGCAAGCATATTTTACCATTTACTCATTTTTATCTCAATTGACGCCTTTTTACTGGTATAAATTATGTTTCGCATTTTTTTCTCCAATACGTAATGCTAGATGAGCTATCCCTTTACGTATTGAAAAAAAAAAATTATTATTTTTTGGAATATTTTAAAAATTTTGAAAACGTTATATTGAAAACAGATGCGTGAATTACAACGTTGTACATTTTCATGAAAATCGAGACATTTTCTGACTGAAAATGTGTCTCGAATTGTTCAGACTCTCATATATCTGGCGCAGACAGCCTTAAAATATCGCAAGAACAATCTAACGTGTTCATCTTCGATAGTTTGATCTTCTAAAGCACACTTTGCAGTTCACACGGTAAAACGTGTTTCACTGCATACACACTCACTCAGCAGAAAAGCAAGAACATGTTTGTAACGAGATTTATGTCAAGAACTCGGCCAGCGAACTTGACCTTGGTCTTAAAAATAAATTGAAACTTGTCTAGTTTCCAAAAGACACAACACAGCGCTGCATCAGCGAATAAGCATTGTCATATTAACGGAGAAGTCATACATACACGTTCATTTTCTCAAGAACTCGTTTTTTGAAGCGTATATGTGGATGAAAATAATTTCTGCGTATAAAATTACATTATCAAAAATTTATAAGAACATCTTTTGATCATAAACACGTAACCATTAGTTTAAATTTTAATTTCAGTTTTAGGAAAAATATAATAAAAAGACTGTGATTTCTCAGACAAAAAATACGTTGCTTAAAATTTATTCTTTTAATATAATATTTACGATTTTCTGTTTATTAATTTTATTTTCATTTGGACATTAAGGCCGTTTTCTCCAGACGTGTGAGATCCTGAACAAAATGCGAAACATATATTTAGACAGAAAAATGTCTCGATTTTCATGAAAATTTACAGTGTTGTAATTCACATGACTGTTAATAATATAGCGTTTTTAAAATTTCCAAATATTCCATAAATAATTTATTTATTTTTTAACATGTAAAGGGATAGTTTATTTAGCAATACTGTATAGGAGGACGGAAAATGTGAAACACATTTCATACCTGAAAAGATGTGTCGACTCAGATAAAATTGAGTAGTACGGTAAAATACGACACTCTATAGAATAGGGCAGTCAGAATATAATATTAATGTTAGAATACTTTTATATCTGAAAAAAATATTCCAAACTCCGGTCCTATTCTTTAACTTTAAGCGAAGACAGCCTTAAATAATATTTATGATGACGCCACATTAAATTCTATATGGAAAGAAATTAGATATTTGATTGTTTTTAATAACGTAGAGATCTCAAAAGAATACACAGGTTATTGGCGACGGACGCGTTAATTTGAACCATGATCGAATGACAAGCACGAAATCTGTGAGCTTGCATCCCGCTATCCAAAATTCAATACCACACCAACTTGAGCTTGGCATTTTTAATGAGCATCAGCTCTTCTGTGATGGGTCCTATTCGCGCCCTTTCACTTAGCCTGTTGGGAAAAAATACTTTTTTTATAACTGTTGTTTGAGCTATTTAAACCCTAGAAAAATGAGTGTTAGAGTTAGACGTTAGGCTGCTATTATAGTGAGATTTGCGGAGTGGTTTTCGGAAGTCTTGGTGAACTTGATTGAAGTTTTAAACCGAAATACCTAGTTGATCCAGGTGAGACATGGCGAGTGCTGTTTCATTGGATCCACTTGGTTAAGTGCTTGATTTTTTGTCTTAGGAATTTAAGGTTGCCATTTAATTTGACTGCTCCCTCGGCTTATATAATCTTGCTTGATAATTAATTGATAAACAAATAAACTTAGTTATTTTTATAACAACGTCTGTTCATTCAGAGTCCCAAACTACACCCGCGACCTTAGGGTCGCAACACTTCTACGTGGCAAATTAAATGGATATCGAAGTTGAGTGGTGCCTCATTCACCACACAAATTTCCACACCACGGACAACGAGAGGACTTTGATATTTGACAAATTTTACGAGCATCAGCCCTCTACACGGTGGGTCCTAAGCGGTACTAAGCTCGAACTTGTGACACTCCAGCCACGAGTCCATGACAACTAGGCTACCGCGGCCGCCATTCGAGCTCATACCCCACCCTCTAAGGCAGTGGTCTTCAAACTGTGTTCCACGGAATCCTGGGGTTCCACGGGCATACCTAGGAGTTCTCCGAGTCACAATAAAAAAAATTGAAAAGTATCTATTAAATGTGTATGTGCAAAAATGGATTCACGTTCTCAATGAAGTTTATTAACTACAAAAATTTTTTAAAGCTCATTCCTGTCATTAAGAAACTGAATATTTTATTTATACGTAATAGCTTTATTTTGCAATACTTTTTAAACTTTTATTAATTACGTTTAATCTTTAAATGCATCTTTTTACAAGATTGGGAATATTGCATTGTTTATACCATTTCGGGTTAAACGAGATATTTTTATACTCGTTACAATGTCTTGCAAAACTAAACAGCTTTCTAATGGAAAATGCACCTTTTTGAATTTGCGTGAGCGAGTGAATATTAAGTTCTCACTGTTCAGCTACACGAGGGCTTTTGGCGACGGACCTCCTCATTTTGAACCATAGTCAAGTGACGAGGACGACATCTGAGCTAGTACCCCTCTCCTAACTACCACACCAACGGGAGGACGCTTGAGCTCTCGACAGATTTAGCATACGTCGGTTCCCTACACGGTGTGTCTTTAGTGGTACTTGGCTCGAACTTGTGACAAGCCAACCACGATCCGATACCTTGACCACTAGGCTACCGCGGCCACTTTTGTATTTACGGAAAAAGCACCTACAGTAAAAGAGAGGAAGCAACCTTATCGACTATCAATATAGATTCGATGCTAAAAATCTAAATTTAAACATGAACAGCTCCTAATTGTATGTTGCAAATTCATCTAAAATGCACAGTATTTACACCTATAAACATTTTAATGCCATTCAGATTGATTGATTGAATATTAACATCGAACTGTTCAGCTATACGAGGGCCTTTGGCGACGGACCACGTAATTTTGAACCATGGTCAAGTGACGTCGACAACACCTGAGTTGGAATCATCCTCTCCTTACTACCACACCACACCAACGGGAGGACGTTTCAGCTCTCGACAGATTTAACGTGCATCGCTGCCCTACACGACGGGTCTTTAGTGGTACTGGGCTCGAACTCGTGATAAGGCAAGCCACGATCCGATACCTATACCACTCGGCTACCGCGGCCACTAATACCATTCAGAACAATGTGCATAAGTGAAAAATATTTCTCAACGTGAGTGGTTGCAAAAACAAAGAAAAGAAACAAATTGAGCTCAGAATATGTAATGCGACTTCAGATGATTTCAACAGATCTTGTGATGAAGCCGGTCTCTTTCCCCTAATTTCTAAGAGGGGATGCCGACAGACGTGGGAAAATTCCATTAGTTTCCCTAATTGCTGGGGAAAAGTTTCGCAAATGGGTGGTCAGAAATTCTGACCCTTTTTTCCCATGCCATTCCGAAAGTTAAAAGCGATACCGTTACATTGTGCTTTCGTTTTCTCATGATTCGGTGACGACAGCGCGTCTGAGAACTTACAACATGAGCCCAGATAGACCCCGCCATAAGCGGCCGGCGGAGAGGGATCAAAAGGATTAAGCGGTGATTGATCGTGAGAAACGAGAGGTTTATAAAGCCAGAGTGATGGAGTACGAGGAGACTTTTACTGGAGAGAACCGGTGGAGGCCCGTTTGGGGGGACAGGACCGGAGGCGAAAAGGGGACTTAATCCGGGGATATAAAAAAGTTTCAAAACCTTGCTTTCCGGCCCCCTTTTTCAAGCTGTTTTTTTTAATTTTGGTATATTCGCCATATAACACGCACCCCCTTTTTACAAAGGAACCAGGGGTTCATGTACAATGCTCGTTTTTTAAATCATTTATTCAGTTATTACCCAGGTTTTTAAAAAAAATATATTATTTAGAATCAGAACCCTTTAACTTCATTAGGTATGTCATTTCTTTCAAATACATAGTATTCCGATTATGTAGAATTTTAAATTTTTTTATGCTCATTTTTTTTTTTTTTTTTGAAGCTATCTTTTTTATCCCCGGTGAAACACGCCCCCGTAAATTTCTATCTCCTTTTTTTTTTTAAAAGGCTGTCTTGGGGAAAAAGTACGGGGCTTGAACTAAACGCGAACCCTTTTTCGAAAAAAAATGCCTCAATTTTTCTATAAATTTGCAATATTATAACTCATACCTCTGTTAATAATATAGTGTTTTAAAAAATTTCGAAATATCCCATGAATACTTTCTTTTTACGTTTAAATACGTGAAGGCATAACCCATTTAACATTACGGTATAGGAGAAAAAACGCGAAACACATTTTACACCAGAAAAAAAGTATTCAACTCGGTTAAAAATAGAAAGTATGATAAAAATTGCTGCTCTTTAACGGATTGTGAAGCCTGAATATCTATAAAATGTTTATTTCTTTTATTTCTAAAAAAATGTTCCAAATTTGGGTCCTATTCTTTAACATTAACCGAAAACAGCCTTAAAAGTGCGCGTTATACGACGGATTTTATATAAAATATGTCCTAAGTGTATGCATGAAATCGGGTTCTATGAAACTACTTTCAAGTTCTAGGGATACCACGAAAATACCTTATAGTTCTAGGGGTTCTGTGAGTTGAAAAAGAGAGTTTGAAGACCGCTGCTCCAAGGTAATGTGAGGTTTATGAGCTTCGAACAGATTCGACGTGCTTCACGGCAAGTCCTCAGCAGCACCAGAACCCAAATTCACGTCGAGCGCGGATCCCACGATCGCTTGACATTAGGCCAAGAGAGCTTTGAGAATCACGTAATGCAAGCCGAACTTGAATATTAGTACACGAGATGTTCCCGAAAAGAATGAAAGTTTGTGAAATTCGAACCCCAAAGAATACTCAATTATTTTATTTTATTTCATTTTCTCTGAATCTACTAACAATATCAGCTTTCAGAGAGGCGAACTTGATACAATTTCCTCGTTCATGGATCCGAGGAAGCAGGAAGTCAGGTAGATGACTCACTCAGAAAGAAGTCATTAACGGAAGCTCGTTGTTTCTGGTTGTGCGTAACTCAAAGGATTATCCCTGTCGGAAAGCAATCACACGCATTTCATTCTGAATGGAAATGTGCGCCACTATACGGAACACATGAATATTTATTCAAGTACGAATTATTTTTTAGCTTTCAATTTAAGCTGTGAATTAGATTAATTTTTGACTAAAAAGCAACTTGAGGTCGAGTGGCGATGGACTTCGTAATTTTGAACTATTGTCAAGTAATGTGGACGACACCTGAGTTGGCAGCCTTCTCTTCTAACTACCTCCCGCCACCAACGGGAAGCCTCGAAAGATTTAACGTGCATCGGCCCTTCTACACGACGGGTGTTCAGTGGTCATGAGGCTCGAACTCATGACACACCGTCCACAAGCCACTTGGCTACCACGGACCCTCAGTAATCTTAAATGTCGTTCTAATTGTTTTCATTATGTGCTTTAAGGTATCCGACTACGTTCAGAACCTTGATTTTAAAAAAAGCGCATAAATGGATAATTTTCATGATATTTAGTGTCACTTTAGATTGGAATACATGTATAAAATTGTTTTAAGGACATTTTAACAAAAAAAATTATTCAAATACAATATTTTGGTAAAAAATTAACTTAGAATAATCTTTTTTCAAAATGTTCTCCTTTTATAAAAAAATGCTTCTAAAATAATATTTTGCGCGCGCGCTTTATATAAAGTAAAGACTTCTCCAGAGAGTCTGAACTAAGATTTCTGAAAAATTTACATTATTTTCAGAGTTACCACCCATTGAAACACACACAATTATCGGCGTTTTTTTCTTAAAATGGCTCCCCTCTGTTGTCGTAAAATATGGATAAACCCACTTCTAACTTATATATTTCAAAAATTCTAGTTGAGCCTCTGTAGAGAGGTCTGAGCTATATATAGGCAAAATAATATAATAGAAGCATTTTTCCCAAAAGGAGAATATTTTGAAAATGGGTCATTATACGCTCATTTTTTGTCAAAATATTGTACTTAAATAATTTTTTTATTGTAATAATATTCTTAAAACAATTTTATATACATTTGCCAATATAAGTGACACTAAATATCATAAATATTATCTATTTATACACTTTTGTAAAATCACGGTTCCGAACGTAGTCAGATACCTTAACCCAAAACAATGTTAACAGAAATTTGGCACGAAGACAGTTTACTTTTAATTACCTTTAAACGGAAAGATTTGTTTCCTAAATTGTGAAAGAGGGTTATTGAGGGCAGATTTTCGGTATGAGTTCTAACATTATTAGATACTTCCCAACACACAGAGAACTCAATTGGGAATATCTCATCTTGAAAGACCGAAGTATACGTTCGTTCCGCGCATTCCTCCACACTTCCAGACAATTTTTGTTGCCGCAGTAGCCTAGTGCAGAGGTGGCGAACCTTTATGAATCAACGTGCCATTTTTTCTAAAAAGGTGTTTAATGAATTATAGACGTGACATCAAATAATTTTGGGAAAATAATAAAACTAAATACTATCAACACAAAACTCTATTTACTACGAAAACATACCTTTTGTACTGTGTATAGTTATAAATATTTTAGTTATACGGGTAATTCAAATTAAAGAGAGAGAGAGAGAGTAACATTAGTGACTTCTGTTGTTGCAGATCGTGGGTGGATGACAAATAACTTATATTAGGACTGTAAGATATTACTTTTTGTAGAATACATGCTGAATTTGAATCGTCTGCCGAACGGTTTCTAAGGAATTAATTATTTTTGCTGTGGCTCGCTCTTTTTGACGAGAGAGTTTGTGATTTGTTTCAAAATACCGTTTTACGGACGATGTTCTGCATACCACTATTCCAGAACATATACCGCCATCCACCGCTTTGTCTCCTTTACTAATAATTTTATGTTTCTCAACCAAATGTCAACCAAATTTGAAATTCTCTGTTACACTTACTATCTTGCAATTTTTGTACTTTTGCTGAACTAGCCATGTTAAATAACAGTTAAAAATAGTAAATATAACGCAGATAAACTTTAAAATGCAGCTGTACCATTGAAATTGACTATGCTATCAGTAGACAAACTTTACATCATAAGCATTTGTAGTTTACGACGTTTGTTATTGCAATGCTATAACAAACGAGTGTGCTCTCTGCCGCTCCGCGACCGATCACTCGCGTTTGTTTGTAATACTTCATAGTAAACTTTGAAATAAAATGCAAACCATTTTGATTACTGACGTGCCGAAAATACTGTGTCGCGTGCCACTGGTTCACCATCCCTGGTCGACCCTGGGGTATCCCGGTGATTCTTCTCTATTTTCGACCCTCCATCTTATCATCCACAATTTCTTCTTTTCTTCTTTTCCCGTCCAGACCACAGACCTATGAATGTTTGGCGCAGTATAGCCAAAACTGGCTCTTGCGCCATAAAACACCAAACTTAACTCAACTCAACTCGCCATCCCTGGCCTAGTGGTTATGGTCATGAACTCGTAGTCGGCGTGTCATGAGTTCGAGCCCTGGTGTCACTGAAGACCAGCCGTGTAGAGGAGCTGATGCAAGCTAAATCTATCAAGACTCAAAGTCATCCTGTTAGTGTGGTACGATGTTTTGAAGAGGTAGGGTGCCAGTTCAGGTGTCGTCTTCGTCACTTGATTGACGCTCAAAATGACGAGGTCCGTCACTGATAGCCCTCGTGTTGCTTTATGGTGCAACGTTAACTCTCACTCGTGTCCCACACTTCCCTTCTCCTTTTGTGTTTTCATAGTTTGGGTGAATCGGATGTCAAAATCCTTGTCACTTGGCTGTGGTTCAAAATTACGTGGTTCGTTGCCAATAGTCTTTGTGTAACTGCCTCGTATGTGGTATTAATTATGTCAAGATTTTCTTTTTATTCTGCGCAGCATTGTACTGTGAGCTGCTTGTGATTATATATACAGGATGTTAATTAAACTTATCATTCCAAGTTATGTTATGTAAACTATAAGTGGATCTGTTTAAAGTAACATCGGTCCTATCCGTAGCGCACACAGGAATTTTTCAAGGGGGTGAAGAATCCAGGGTCGAAAGTCCACCATTCTCGTATCATGCTCTAATACGCCTCCCAACATATTCTTTTGAATTTGTCAATTTTCGTTAGCAAAAAACAATAAAGAATTAATTATTGAATATATAATTAGAATTAATTAATAAAATTAATAATTAATAAGAAATAATTAAATTTTACAAACTATATACATAGGATTATAATCAATCGAAAAAAAATCAAGGACTTTGGGGGGTTCCGGACCCGGGGACCCCTCTTGTGTGTGCCATTGGGTCCTATTGTTGCTCCGCGTTGTTTTCTGTTAAACTTTTTAAAACACTCCTTTTTTTAAATCAAATGTTTTGTCTAAAACAACTAGTCCCATATTTTAGCGTGGTATTACATTTGGACTATCGGTAGCAACTTCCTGACGGAACTGTCAATTTATCTTCTGCACGGGGAATCAGTTTTTCCCCCGGGAGACTTCCAGGATGCCGTAAGCTCCTCGGACAGCCCTCCTCTCCGGGTATTAAGAGCTCTCACCCCTCACAGATCAATGGGCTTCCTGGGCGACTACGCGTTCACTCATGGTTGGGCAATATGTCAATCCTGGCTTCTTTTTATTTTCGGATCCCATCCGACAGTGCTCGGTTATTGAATCTGGAGACAGAATTTATTGAATTTTACAATGATTTTTTTTTTCTTTTTGTACTTCAATAAATACTCAAATCAAAGCATTGAAAAATGAGAATGTGTATAAAGAGTCATTTAACTTAATGTCATTTCTTTCGGAATCTGAAATCACATATGTTCCCATTCATAAATTCATATCTACTAATAAATATTGATTATTTTTATGCAGTACTACTACATATAATGAATTAAAATGTAGTAATGATTTTGTTAAAAAATTAATGAAATTCTATACTGTATTTTTTTTTATAAATTGTAAAATAATTTTGTATTTCAAACTCTCTTTAATATTTATATTGCCTCAACCAGTGGCGCACAAAGGGGGTCCTGGGGTCCGGACCCCCAAAGCTCTTGATTTTTTTCCGATTGGTTATAATTCTAAGTATATAATACGTAAAATTTAATTCAATATTTGTTATTAATGATTAATTTTATTAATTAATGCTAATTATTTATTCAATAATTAGTTTTTTACTGTGTTTTGTTCCTGAAAATCGACAAAATCAAAAATAGCATGATACATGAATGGTCAACTTTTAACCCCGGACCCCTTGAAAAATTCCTGTGTGCGCTACTGGCCTCAACAATCATATAATATTAATACATAACTAAGAAAATGAGCAATTTTTCTGCTTATAACAGAAATTAATATAATACTAATTGCACAATGAATTTAAACGTAAAATAACGTTTTTTTTTAGTACTTAAATGAAATTGTATTACAATTTTTTGGAGCATTTTAATAAGAAATAATTGTGTATTCTAAATTTTCTTTAGTATTTTTCTTGCTTTCATAATTATATAGAACAAATACATGATACCTAAAAATAAATAATTAACTCACTAATCCTATTAATAATTAACATGAAACTTAATGTATACAATCGCTCACACACGCATATATCTATACATATACCCGGCGTGCCATGAGTACCGCTGAAGACCTACCGTGTAGGGGAGAGATGCACGTTGAATCTGTCAAGAGCTCAAACGTCCTCCTGTTAGTGTTGTGTAGTAGTTAGGAGAGGGGATACACCAGCTCAGGTGTCGCCCTCTTTACTTGACCATGGTTCAAAATTACGAGGGCTGTCGCTAAAAGCCGTCGAGTTGCTAAACAGTGCAACGTTAATATTCGCTCACTCATCTATACATATACATAGGAGAAAAGCGACTCCTTCACTCATCACGAGATCTCCAGAACTCTTCGAGAACTATAAAAACCCTACACACTTTAAATTTGGTAAGTATGGTTCTTTTGCTGAGTAGAGACCCCTAAAAACGGATTTTGAGAAAGTTCAACCCCTAAAAGAGCTGCGAAAGGTTCACGAGGTACATACCTAAAAATTCTCGTTTTTTATCTATACAGACTTGAAATTTGGAAGGGGCATTTCATTGAGTACAGATACCCTAAGACCAAGTTTTTCAAAAATCGAATCCCACGGGCAGGGGGTGGGAGGTTATAGCGGCATTTTAGATGAATTAAATTTCTCATTTTTTTTTTAACTTGCCGACTTGAATTCTAGTAAGTATGTTACCTTGTTGAGTAGAAGCATGTTTGTTCCGCTGGTTGTGCGGAAATCGTCTCTCAAGGGGATAGGGTGTTGCATGGCATATAGATAAAAAAAAATTCCGTTTTGTTAACTATTAGACCTACACACACTACACACTGTCAGTAGACATCTGTTAAGAAAGGGTTTGGAGGAAATGAACTCTGGAAAGGATCCGAAAGGAGTAATAGATAATTATCAGGGATGTAGCTACCGCCGTATCAATCGTGTCAATGATAATGGGCCCCAAGCTTCAGGGTCCCCAACATGTGTAAGCAAAATATCCTAAACTATTAAGGAGCTTCAAAAAAGGGCACCTGAGAAATTTCGATACCGGATCCACCCATGACTAGCTATGCCAGTGCATTTTCAGTAGTATTCCAAATATTGTTTCTCATAGCAACTTGAGAAAGCTTTGGCCGGGGTATTTTCTCAACAGGAAAAAAATTAATGAAAAAGTTTCTAAGTTATATAAATTATTTTTTAAAAACAAGAATTGACTTTGAAATTAATCCTAATTAAATAATCATGAGAACTCAAAAAACTCAAAATATAATCAAGCAGAAATGATTTTTTAGTAATGAAAATTGATATTAATAACCATTTCACATTAAAAGAATTGATTTCGCTCAAAAATATTTTAATTAATTCAATTTAAGAGTAGAAAAATGCTTTAAAATGAAATAGAAATTAAAATCTAACTTCAGAAAACTTCAAATATCTTAAAAACTAATTTGTTATCAGATCTGAAATTTGGTGGCAATCTTCCCAATTATGTGAGTCATAAGAAAATGAAAAAAAAATTGGTATTGAAAATTGTAGGGTTACTGTGTAACCTTAAAAAAAATAAAATAAAAAGAACCGTATTTTGCCTGAATTTTCTTTTTCGGGTAAGCAACTGATTGATTGTCAGGAAATTCTTCTTAATGTCATTTTGATTGCAGTGAAATACGCAAGTAGAAAAAAAAATGTAGATGAAAAAAAAATAAAATTTATTTTGTATGTATTTTTTTTACCTGTAATTTCTTTTTAATGGAATACACAATTGTGCTTAAGAATAATACTTAAACTCCTTTTACATCAAAATAGATTTTTCTCTTACAAGGAGAGTACAAGGTTTTGGGGGTCAAGGATTTAGTTCGAATTTTGTGGGATGGTAGTTTTAGTTTCCTGTTTGAAGAAGATATATAGTTATAGGAACCACTATTCACACAATAATTCTCTAGTTCCGGGGGCGTAACAATTTGAAGGGCCTTGAACGCAGAGGGGAGATTAAAACCAGCCTTGCTGCGTGTTTCCCCATGGGATTTCCTGTTAACACCTTATAGCAGTAACGCACACAGGAATTTTTCAAGGTGGGGGGGTCCAGGGTCGAAAGTCCACCATTCTTGTATCATGCTTCTTTTGATTTTGTCGATTTTCGGGGACAAAAAAGCAGTAAAAAAACTAATTATTGAATAAATAATTAGCATTAATTAATAAAATTAGTTATTAATAAAAAATAATTAAATTTTACGTACTATATACTAAGAATTATAATCAATCGGAAACACAAATCAAGGGCTTTGGGGGAGTTGCCCGGCCCCTAGGACTCCTCCCTTGTGTGCACCACTGCCTTATAGCTCTGAAGGTTCTGTGAGTCGGAAAAGTTTGAAGAGCACTGCGTAACTTGTATAACACAATTTTACGTGTAACACAATTTTAATTTATAAGCGTAAAAAGAAATTTATTATTTCATATGAGTTAGTAGATATATTACAATAGGAAAAACAATTTTATGAATAAATCGGAAACAAGTAATATAAAAAAAAATTTAAGTCAATTCCTACTTTTCAACAAAGAAAAGATTTTTTTTTACATTTTAGTTATACTTTCACTTAAATAATTTTAATTATAATATAAATATGTATATACATATGACAGAATCATAATATTAAGTGACAAAATAGAAGGCAATTTTCCTATCTATATTTGGTATTGGACTATTATTTTTTTTTGTTTGTTATTATTCATATTCATTCATAAACCATATTCTCTGAAATTAGGCCATTCCAAGTAGGATGCGAACCCACGACCTTTGGATTGGAAGTCTAACGCTCTATCCATTGTGCTACAGGGCCACAACAAGCAATTTTCCTTTTTTTATGGTGTTGGACTTTTATTTTTGTTTGTTACTATTTATTCATTAATTACAATTAACTAATGAATTAATACTGTACCAGAATTTGACTATGAAAAATAAAGTACTAATTTGTTCACTAATCATTGACTATGATTATTTTCAATAGTTAGAAATATTTGTATAGTTTGAAACTGAATCATGTGAATTTTAAATTAAAGCAAGTTGTTATTATTGACATGTAGGCCGCGAGCTGCTATTTGCCCACCCCTGTGATATCAGATCTGAAATTTGGGGCCAATTACATTAATTTCTGCATAAATTCTCCTAAGTACTTTTTACAACAGCAAAAACTTTTCAACTTGCTGTAAAAATTATGTACAAAATAAAACATATTCTCAAATTATTTTTACTTTTAGTTATATGTTGATAAATACGCAAAAAATTCTGAATTACTCAGTAATAATGAATGCATTTTATAAGCTTAATTTAATTTGAACTAAACGTGACGAATATAAATATATAATTACTATATTAGAGAGGTATGATTTTATGAAATACTTGTGACCATTTTTTTCTTGGTTATATAAAATCATAGACCCTATTTCTATAAACCTACAGCATGAAAAAAATAACGTACGAAAGGCTGGGATTCTGTTGAATAATCTTCCGAGCAGACTCTGACACAAATAAGAAATCAAAATTCATTCAGCTGTTTGCTAAACGAGTCCGGAGATCTTGCAAATGAATGGAGTGTAATGCCATGCTTTCAGAAAAGAAAGAGAAGAAAACGCGCTTTTTTTTCTATTAGTTTAGAAGACGAAAGCATTTCAGATCCAGAATCGTTTTTCAAAATCAATGTTGTATTATTGCTGCTTAGATGCGTTAATATCCCAACCCGACAAAGATTTCAGTTTCCTTGATTCTAGCAATATTTTCGAAATTTTACAACCGGATAAACACTTATCCCTTTTAAACTAAGAAATAAAGAAAGGCCATAAAACTAGCTATTGAATATGATAAGTACTTAACAGATAGTATCCATGAACAATTAAGTGCTTTAAAAAGCTTTTTAAAAAATCCGAAATTACGAAAATTCTTTTCTATCAAAAAGAGCTCACAGAATTATTGGTACTTAATTTCAGTAGCCTCATCTCCAGTTTCCCGGATGTTATAATAGCATGCCTAGTATATTTTATATTCTTCCTGTCACAACTCCAACAATTGAAAAGTTTTTCTAAGCTAAAAATTATTCAAAATCATCTCAAAACTTTCATAGGCCAAAATTGGTTTTCGGACTTAAGACTACACAGTACCCTTTTTCAAAAAAATTTTTGGACGAAGCAACAGTAAAAATAATATAGATTTTATATTCATACTATATTATGAAGTTGATTCTGAAAGCAAAAAGTCAATTCTTCTATTCAAACAACTAAGTTAATTCTTAAGTAATGAAGTTTTTTAATACATTATGTCTATGTATACTTATTTTGACATTTTCATATAAGTTTTATCAATGCGATCATTTAAATTTATTTTCCAAAAAAGGGCCCCCAAAGAGTTTTTGATACGGGGCCCACTAAGGGTTAGCTACGCCAGTGATAATTATGCTTCCGTTTTAGAAATTCAAGTCCTGTCCTTTTTAAATTAAAAACGATATCTATAAGTTTTTTCAATACAATCGAAAGCTTAATTCTAGGACATCAATAACTTGAAAGGGATATACACTGAGAAGAGCCAAAAAAACTGGTACAGGCATGCGTATGCAAATAAAGAGATATGGAACCAATCAGAGTACCACGCTGAGGTCGGTAAAGCCTACATAAGACAACGAGTGTCTGGCACAGTGGTTACACCAGGACAGCGAATAGAGTATTCACTCACCGATCCCTGACGACCAATAGCAGACGAGCTTCTCGTCTGCTTGCATGAACTCTGGACTTGAATTTTTGATACCGCTGAAACCAGCCAGCTTAGTCCCTTCCACTTTCTCCTTCCACATCCACCAATCAGGAGAATTTCAGCAGGACAATGCAACACCCCACACGTCCAGAATAGCTTCAGAGTGGCTCTAGGAGCACTCTTCTGAATTTAGACACTTCCACTGGCCACCAAAATCCCCAGACATGAACATTATTGAATGTAACCGGGATGCTTTGCAACGTGCTCTTCAGATGTGATCTCCACCCCCTTTTACTCCTACTGATTTATGGCCAGCTCTGCAGGATTCATGGTGTCTATTATCTCCAGCACTACTTCAACTACTTCAGACATAAATCGAATCCATACCATGTCGTGTTGCGGCACTTCTGCGTGCTCGTGGGGGACCTACAAGATATTAGGCAGGTGTGTCTGTTTCTTTGGCTCTTCAGTGTATAATCATACAACATAATGAAAATTAACCAGTGAAGCGGGTGGGTAATGGCTAGTACGTATATAGGTGAGAGAAAACAAATACTCACGATTATCGGTATCATTATTCACTGAATCGTCAAATCAAGAAACAAATTAAACAAACCGATTAATAAACCCAAAACTTTTAGGGTCAATATAATGGCTGTGTATTTTGAATAAAAATGCTTAATTTATCTACACATATGATAATAACACTCTGGAACAGTAATAAGTAATGATGTTTCCGAATAAATTACATGCCAGTAAAAACATTCGACGTGAAAAATAATATAAATATATATATATATGCCATGTGTGTACTTCATTTCGTTATTCAGTATATTTCTCAAAGAGAACATTTATATTCCCTACTAATCAGAAAATGTTAGGTGGATCAGTAAACGAACGGGAGTAGATTAGCACTCACCATTCATCATGATCGCTAGGGCGTCGAGGAGATGATGATAGCCGTAGATGGATGATCGGACAAATTCCAGTGAACTGAGGTGTAATCAGGAGCTCACGGCCCCTATCAATTCCAAAACGCAATACATCACAATCTATTAGTTAACAATTTAAGGCTTTGAATCATTATAAGACCTAACAGTATGCATATATATATATATATATGTATATATATATTATTATTAAAGTCGCACTCATGTTAAATAACTTTCACTATATATCTAGATATCTTAATACTACTTTTTTTAATCGAAAATTTTCTGATCCGAATACTCAATCAGTAGAAATGAAACAATTTCCATTTACAAGCAAACTATTTCTTTGCAGCCAAAGCAAACCCTGGAGCAGACAAATTGGATTGAATAGCATGATAATAGCAAAAGAAAACATTCTCGTAATGATATTAAGCTCTCGCACACACACACATCACTACTTAAACATTTAGATAAACTTCCATCCAACTGGAATGGAGGTACCTTCGAAGAATTCCAAGCGGTCGGTGAAAATCTCTCTATGCGTTGCTTAGGAAAGAACCGATGGGCAACACCAATGGCAATAAAGAAAACGTAGATCTTTTATTTTTCTTGAGGATTTCAGAGTTCCCATTAAATTCGATCTACGTTGCTTCAAAAAGTTAAGATACGATAGGAATTTTAATGTCGGCTTCTCTTCTCTTTATACGTTGTTAAAATAACCAGTTCCAAAATTACAAATTACTTAAGGTATCCAACTACGATCTGAAACGTAATTTTGCAAACGAGTAAAGTAAATATTTGTTTGATATTTAATGTCAGTTGAATTAGAATATATATATAACATTGTGTTACGAATATTCTTTATAAGCTCAACAGCCTTTCGCAGGCTGACTCGCTGATCCTCCTCCAGTGACCCTATCAGTCAAGACAGTCTTCCACCGGTTGATTCCCATTAGTTTCAGGTCCTTTTCAACATCGTCTAACCATCGTGTAGGTGGTCGTCCTCTACGTCTAGTCCCTTCAGTTTTTGAAAAAGTTATTTTTTAGGTAGGAAAAGCATCGGCATATATGTACAGATGGCCCAGCCACCGAATACGTAATTCTTTTATAGTTCTCAAAATGTCAGTCCACCATATTTGCCATACTTCCTGCAAATTTCATGATTGTAAAGAATTCTCCACTCATTGTTCTCTTAAATAGGTCCAAAGATTTTTCTTTGAAAAATGAGTAACTTTTCTTCCTCAGCTTTATTGAGAGTCCAACATTCACTTTCCTTCAGAGCAATAGGGCTGATTAAAGTTTTATATATGCTCACAATTTAGTGTTTATAGAAATAAAGAACAAAGAATATTACAAATATATATATATATATATATATATGTAAGGATAGTTAAATTAGATTAAAAATCAAATTCCCTATCTAGTAATTCATTTTTATATTACCTCCTCACCTCTTCAAGTATCAAACTAATGACCCATATATTTCTTCCGAACATATGGCCTAGCCAATAAACATGTCTAATTCCAGATCGTTATATTTAATAGCCCTATATGTCAGCATTAACTTTCAAGAGCAGTCATGTGGACGCCGCGATCGATATTTTAAGTGTTTAATCCACTTAAGATTATTCGGTGGCGTTCTTTTTCTCTCTCTGCCTCTTGCGTCAGATGATGTCTAACTTTGATCAAATGAAGTTCCTTTTCAAAAACTAAGTCTGCTTCTAACTCTAAAATCATGTGATATATATATATATATATATATATAAAGACCATTTTTTCGCAAGAAATGAAAAAAGGACATATTTTCAAAACATTCTTCTTTTATGAAAAGTGTTTCTATAATAATAATATTTTGCCTAAATACAGCTAAGACTTCTATATAGGGATTGAACGAAACTTTTTGAAAAATATGATTTAGAAATGGATTTATTCATATTTTTTTTACATCGGAGAAGAAAAATCATGTAAAAAAGCCCCGATTATTATTTCGATTAATAGTAATGTTGAAAATAATGCTAAAATTTTTCAAACTCCTAGATCAGGCCCTGTACAGAAGACTTAGCTGTATATACGCAAAATATAATTATGATAGAAGCATTTTCCATAAGAGAAAAATGTTTTTAAAATTTGTCATTCTTTCTTCGTTTCTTGCCAAAAATTGCATTTAAATAATTTTTCATTACACTAATATTCTTGAAGCCCAGTGGCAGAGTGGTAGCATATCGCCCTTCCACGTCACAAGTCCTGGGTTCAAATCACTGGCTGGGCAAGGTCGACTCAGCCTTTCATTCCTTCAGTGGGTTTTGATAAATGAATACCAAGTATGCTTGGGAATTAAACATTGGGTTTTCACGTTAGCTGACCTCCTGATCGGAACATCTGCGCATGCACCTCAGCGCAGAAGGTCAAGAAATTTGAAATGGGAACAGTAGGCCTTGGGCTGTTGCGCCACTGAGTTTAGTTTAATAATATTCTTAAAACAGTTTTATACGTATATTCTATTCCAAGTGACACTAAATATCAAAAACATTATTTACTTAAGCGCTTTTGCAAAGTCACGGATACCGAAAATAACAATAATTTAAGACATTGAAAAATTCCAGAATATTTTTATAAATTAACAATAAATCTCTGTTTGAGATTTTTGAAAATAGTTGTGTTATTATTAGAGCACTCATAGAAAAATATGTTAAAAAAGGGTTTCTATTTCTTGTGATTTAAAACCATACTTTCTAACTGCGGAATACTATTGGTCATGGTGTAATCGATTCTTTCCGCATCCTTTTACTAATCCTATTGAGCAAAATATTTCCAACAATTTTTTTTTTATTTGAGAACCTCTTTTTGTAAAGGAACCGTGATTAATGTAAATCAGAACTACTATTTAAAGTTAAGTGAATTGGGAGAGTTCGCGCTATAGAAGACGAACTCTCTTCAAACAGCTTTTGCTGGTCACTTTCCTTGACATTTTCTTAGCTGTTTACAATAATAATTACGATACAACATAAGAGATATAACAATAAAAAAATTCTAAAAATAATCAGTGAAAAATTTTATTAATATTATTAGTACTTGTATTTAAATACGAATTTTTCTTCAAAAAAAGGAAAGAAGAAATATCAGTGTAAATATAAAGTTTAATTCACACAACAGGATTTATTTTAATTGATGAAATTTTATTTCAGTGTATCAGAAACATAAGTATTTATCAAATAAGAGCTAAAATTATCAAATATAATATAAACTGTAGTCTTAAATAAAAAGTCACTTGTAGTTTAATACAATGGTTAAATTGAAATTAGAAAAAAAGATACAAATTCTTTTATTTCAAATGGTGGGGAAAAAAATCTCCATTCACTAAAATTTTCAACATTTTTAAATCTTTACAAAACAGTTTCCATGATAATAGACATGGAATCGATCTGGTATGGGCAGAAGGAAAAAAAAATAAGAATCTTATTTTTGTAAACTTCAAATAGGAAAATAAATTCAATAAAATCATAATTAAAATCAAAAATGTTTTTTAAAAACCCTTTGTCACGATTTTTATTCTCTATCATTTCTTTGTTGTGATTTTTTAGATTTTATCGAAGAAAATATTAAACAAAAGGAAAATTTATACATCAGCGACTGGCAACACAGTTATAAGAGAACGAAATCAATCAGCCTGATTCCGATTCGCCCTAGTTTTGCCAAGAAAAAGGAAAATCGAGATCACGTGATCGGAAACACGAAACGTTCGGAATAAGACATGTGATTAATTATGAAACGAGTGATTAAGTTGTTAACATGTATGTGAGAAGGGGAAATTATCTTGTTATTAATGACACGATCAAAATTCTCGAAAGAGAAAAGAGTGATTCCATTATATCACTTTCTGAAAGCAACCAAATTAAAATATGCAGATGGTTGATTAATAATAGAATTGTAAAGAAATGAAATATAATGAATCATTCCACACACACACAAATGAAAGAAATGTAAAAAAAAGACTCAGGCAGAGGCATATATGTAGAAAATTACTTGGATATATAGTAATCAATTTTAATGCATTGTAATAATTATTTTAATTGTTATATATTTTCATATACTTAATTACTAATTAATTTCCGATCATTAAGCAATAAAATTTATTAGCTTATTGTAACCATTTTGTACTATAACCACATTTAAGGTATCCGACTACGTTCGGAACCGTGATTTTCCAAAAGCGTGTAAATGGATAATATTTATGATATTTAGTGTCACTTAGATTAGAAAATATATATAAAATTGTTTTAAGAATAGTATTACAATAAAAAATTATTTAAGTACAATATTTTCACAAAAAATGAACATAGAATGACCCATTTTCAAAATATTCTCCTTTTGTGAAAAATGCTTCTATTACAATAATATTTTGTCTCTATATAGCTCAGACCTCTGTACAGAGACTCAACTAGAATTTCTGAAATAAATAACTTAGAAGTCGGTTTATCCATGTTTTACGGCAACAGAGGGGAGAAATTTTAAGAAAAAAACGCCGATCATTATTTCAATCGGTTGTAATTCTGAAAATAATATGAATCTTTCAAAAATCATAATTGAGCCTCTGTACAGAGGTCTGAGCTATATACAGTCAAAATATTGTTATAATAGAACCATTTTTCACAAAAGGAGAAACATTTTGAAAAAAGGTTATTCTAAGTTAATTTTTTGCCGAAATATTGTATTTAAATAATTTTTTTTTGTCAAAATGTCCTTATAAAACAATTTTATGCATGTATTCTAATCTAAGTGATAGTAAATGTCATGAAAATTATCCCTTTATGTGCTTTTTTAAAATCACGGTTCCGAACGTAGTCGGATACCTTAATAGTTCATTTTTAATCGTTTATTCATGATTTATAATTAAATTGTGTGTGTGTTGTGTGTGTGTGTGTGTGTGTGAATAAGATTCATTACATACTAGTCGTTACCCACCCGCTTCTCTGGGTATTTTATGTTGTTGTATGGATATACTATTTATAAATTATTGATATCCATGTCCTTGCATTAAACGTTCGATTTTTTAAAAAAATATATTTAAAACCCTCACTTCTTTGTTTAAAAAGAACAGGGATTAAGCTTCAAAAATTAAAGTAGAATAATAACTTGCACTCCCGTAACCCAAAAGTGTAATTCAGGAAAACCCATTATAAGTGTATCTCTACTCAACAAAACAAATATGACTGCCAAATTTCAAGTCAAATAGTGCATAAGCGGAATTTTTTTTTATTAATGCGTCCCCGTAACCCCCTTTGGTAGTTGATTTCCGCAAAACCCTTCCAACCAGATCTCTACTCAAGAAAAGGAACGTACAATAATTTCTTGTAGATCAAATAGTTCAAAATCTAGAAATTTCGTCTATAATGTTCCTCTTAGCCTCCCTTTGGAATCGATTTCAATAAAACTCATTCTTAACGTATCTCTTCTCAACAAAAGAAACATGCTTGCCAAATTTCGAGTACCTCTGCCTAATAGCTGAAAAACGGGAATGTTTATCAGTAATGCCCCTTTAACTCCTCACAACCCCTCCCCCAAGTGAATTAAGGTAAAACCCTATTTTAGAGGATCTCTACTCCATAAAAGGAATGTGCTTGTCAAATTTCAAGCTTGGAGATCTAATAGTCCTGGAGATATTATGATGAGAGTGACTGAGTGAGTCAAAAATTTCAGAATGACCCTCGTAAGACGAAACTGGACTTCGAAACATAGCCCAATTTGCAAGCGTTTCAAGCGATAAATAAAGAGCTAACGGCGAACAGCGTATGTTGCTGAATTAACTTGTAATTCATTGAATAACTTTTATGAATACAGAAAAATATCTTGTCCTCAATGTAAATGCGAATACGAAGAATGAAGTCTAATTAGTATTCACCTCGTGAGTAATTAGACACCCACAATGCGAAGAAAAGGATATATGTGCATGGAAATATAATTCATTTTCAGGTGAGAACATTAAGAAAAAAAAATGTAGAGAATTTAGGAGGTGACCTTGAATATGATGAAATGTCTTATGGCTCCGTAATGAAGAGGTGTAGTGGGCGGCTTTTTGCACAGGAAACAAGTCTGCATAATCGCATGCAGAAAAGAAATACCAAAGAAAGAATTTCCCCTACCTTTTCCCCCTGCATTTTTTTAAATCAATGTTATAAAGTGCTAACAATATTATAAAGAATAAACAATGTTTATCATGAATAATATAAAATGAATATATTGTGAGTGTATGAACAATATTATGAGTAATATATTATGAACAACATATTATGAGGTGACCGTAGCCTAGTTGTTAGGGTCATAAGCTCATGGTCGGCGTGTCATAAATTCGAGTCCTAGTAAGACTGAAAATCCTTCATGTAAAGCAGGGGTGGCGAACCTTTTTGTATCAACGGGCCATTTTTTTTCTAAAAAGTGTTTAATGGGTATAGACGTGCCGTCATATAATTTTGACTTGTGATTTTTGGAAAAATAATAAAATTAAATACTAACCACTCAAAACTCTTTATTTACTATTAAAAAATACATTTTGCACTGTATAGAAGTAAATGTTTTGGATATACGTGTAATTTAAATTAAAGTAACATTAGTGGGACTTCTGTTGTTACCGATCAGATGACAAATAACTTACATTAGGATTGTAAGATGTTACTTTTAGCAGAACACTTGCTGAATTAGAGTCATCTGCCAAATGGTTTTCTAAGTGAGTCTTAAATGTTATTCATCTTTGAAAATAATTATTCTCGGACATAGGTAGACCAAAATAGGGTTAAAAGCACGAGCCAGTTTCTTCAAACAGTTAAATGTATCTGGATTCGAATTTTCATGTTTCCAAAGTTCGTTACTGACATTTTTACTTAAATTGCTTGTTAATTTTCTGTTTCAATCAGTTCCAACATTTTTCTTGTCTTAATAAATTTTTGAATCCATATTGAACAAGACTGGAAATCAAGCACAGTTGCATTTCAAATTCTTCAATTGCTTCCAATCGAATTGGGACAAGTTCAATTTATCAAATGAAGTCACGCGTCAGGGTACATAATAATTATGGAAATAAGCTCTTGAATAATTTTTTTTTTTCGTCTGATTTTTTCAAGTTCGGGAAATACTAGTAATTTCTTGTAATAATATCGTTTCTGAAAATATATAATTTAGCGTCAAAAGCGTTGAGATCCCTCTTGAAGATAATATTTTTTTATTTGTGTCTCGATACTTTACATTAAATTTTTTGAAATGTTGGAATATGTCTGTAAAAACGCGACTGATCACTCGCGTTTATTCGTAATACTTCTTAGTGAACTTTGTTATTTTGAAATAAAATGCTAACCGTTTTGATCGGAGACGTGACCAAGTAATTGTGTCACGTGCCATTGGTTCGCCATCCCTGATATAGAGAGACTGATGCACGTTAAAACTGTCCACGTTCAAAGTCCTCTAGTGCAGGGACGTTTTAAGGTATGGGCCAACTCAGCCCAGGGCTTTGGCCACAATGAGAGCCTTGTCTCGTTTTCGACTCAACCTTGAAAAGATAATGATTCGAATAATTTCAACGGTCAAATGTATTTTTCCGGTTGTAATCTCCGAAAAACTGGGAATTTCGGACGATATATTAGCTGGCTACATGTGATGACCTCTGTCCATGTATAGGCCTAAGCCTACCACCATATGCCATCATTAGTCTTTCAATCAAAACTGGAAGTTAGTCGAGTCGGTTTATGTGATAGTGTCGTGTACATTTATTTGTTTCGGGTTATTGTTTGTTCGAGTATTTGACAACGTATGCTATGTACTGTCTACTTTTAAAGGTCACATGTAGGGCCTACATTGTGTTGGGGCCTAGGGACTACTTTTAAGTATGGACCCAGGGCCTTAAGAAGTCTTAAGAAGTCCCTGCTCTTGTGATGTGGTAGTTTGAAAGGGAGAATGCAGGCTCAGGTGTCGTTCTTGTCTTTTGACAGAGGTTCAAAATACAGTAGCTTCTGAGTTGCTTTGTATTGCGACGTTAATAAACATTTTACTCACAACATTTTACGAACAATGTTATAAATAAAATGTAATTATCAATTTTACAAAGAATATATTATGAGAAATTTTATAAAGAATATATTACTAATAATATAAGCATAATTCAAAAGCCATAATAAATTCTTTGACTTTAAAAAAAGGTGCCAATTTCCTTATATAAAATGAAATGTGTAACTTTCTATTGCAGTAAAAATGGGAAAAGGCGTTGAATAATGAATCATATTAAATTTATTTCATCTCTTTCAACAATTTATTTAATCTTTAAATAAATTGTTTAAAGTCTATTGCAATTAATTTAATTTTCGAATTAATAATGAATTATCATTAGTGTTTTGTGTTCTACCATTAAATGTAGAATTTCTGCCACTAAGCCATTCAAGTTACATTATATGAAGCAACACAATCATTGTGAGTGAGTGAATATTAACGTCGCACTGTTGAGCTACACGATTGGCGACAGACCACGTAATTTTGAACCATGGTCAAGTGACGTGGACGACACCTGAGCTGGCACTCCTCCTCTCCTAACTACCAAACCACACCAACGGGAGGACGTTTGAGCTCTCGATAGATTTAACGTGCATCGTTGCACTACACGGCGGGTCTTTAGTGGTACTGGGCTTGAACTCGTGACAAGGCCAGCCACGATCCGATACCTTGACCACTCGGCAACCGCGGCCACACACGAGCGCGACAGAGAGAAGGACCTCATAATTTTAAATTTCAGTTAAGTGACTAGGACAGGGGTGTGTTTTAATAGATTTATTTATCAATTTTCATAATAATGTAACGGCAAACAAAATTTTATTTTTGTAAAAAAATACATATTAGGATTTCTCAGAATACTGATACAAAGAAAAAAAGTAATCTTTTTTTACTATTAATAAAATAAAAAGGACTTTTTTTTATTAAAATCAAAGAAATGGAAATAAAATTACATACGAATGAAAGATATCAATAAATATACTTGGAAAATAATCATTGCACTAAAATTTATTTTATACAAAGGTTTCATAAAATGAAGGTGGTCAATAGTTCAACTGCTTATTTTGTTCTAAATTTTATAAAGAGAACCTTTTTCAGAATAACTTTATGGAACACATTATTAAACACATTGAATCATGGCATTATATTAAAATTTAATTTTTTCGGATCTAGATCCTCATGATCTCAACACTAATGGTATTTTAATGGTCACAAATACAATGTAATCTATGCTACACATTTTCATCAAAACTTTTCCGTTTAAAAATTTTTAAGTGCCATGTTATCTCTCTCTCTAGTATAAATCCATAAATAAAAATTAAGTTTATCTGATTCAGTTGAGAAACATTTTGTTAGTATTGTAGAGCAATCTTTTACATTTTGTAGAATCATCAAATTTCATTGATTTTGTTATTGATAGTGATAGCGTATGTTTTTTTGACGTATGCCACAACGTAAATTGCTTTTGCCGTGTCATTGTTATCATCAACATATCACGCACGAGATTCGTATAAGTACCTTTGTCGTACTTTGTCAACGTAGGCATTTTTTTAAAAAAATAAAAAATAAAATTAAAGGAAAAACTCAGTAAAACAAATTTTAGTAATGTTTACACATCAGTATAATAGTTAAATGCAGGTAAATTCAGAACAAATTAATTTAACTTTTAAACTTTTAGAGAAGTTTGATATGTTTAAAAATTATAATGCTGGAAGAGAACTGAAAGGGAAGCGTGGAAAAATACTTTCTTCAGTTTGCAAAATAATATACATTTCTGATATAATGTTTTTAAAAAGTTTTTTGGTATTTTTTATTTTTGTAAAACTTTTTTTAAAATTTCTAATGGGCTGCCGATTGTTGTTTTACCATTGTAGACCTAGTACGTTCCCCAGAAACTGGTATATCTTTTTTTATTGCGGCACCATATAGGCGGATACCAAATACAGCAAGCAATTTTGACGCCCAGTTTCCTCTCCAGAGGGAGGCACTTGAGCTCTTGACGATGCGAACCTGAACTAGAATTTAATTTTGCCGACAGCATCAAAGCCAGAATAGACAATCTAGGAATCTTTTGCATGCCGTATAATAATACGACATGGCCGCTGTCGATTTTTAGCATCATGAAAATCTAGCGACTTGGGTCGGGGTCAAACCCGTAATCTTGGGTGCAGAATGCCAGCGACAAACTAACCACGCCACCCAGCAGCCATTTTTGTAAAACTGAAATTCATATATTTTACAAAATTTGATTTCTGATTTTTTTAAATGAATTAAAATTTTCTGGAAGAAATTCATTAAAAATTTTTTTGTCCCTATGGGATTCGTTGAAGGAAAATCGCTTTTTTCTGATTCTCCTCATTCAAACGTTCGATGTGACCGCGGTAACCTTGTGGTCAAGGTAAAGGACTCGTGGCTGGAATATCAAGAGTTCGCGCCTCGTACCACTGAAGATCCGGCTTGCAGAGGTCGTCAAGGCTCAAACGTCCCCCCGTTGGTGTGGTGTGGAAGTTAGGAGAGGAGGGTAGCAACTCTGGTGTCATCCTCATCACTTGAAAATGGCTCAAAATTACGAGGACCATCGCCAAAAGTCTTCGTGTAGCTGAATAGTGCGATGTTAATATCCGCTCTCCTCAATCTTTCGATACGTTATGATTATGTTTATTTCAGCACTAAATATTAAGATTTAAGACACAGTAAACTCAAACTTAGTGGCCCAATATCCCATGAGGGCCAGGACCCACTGTGCTCATTTCAATATACGTAACCACTGGGTGCAGAGGTGCATGAGCAGATGTCCCGATTAGGTAGTCAGTCTGAAGCGAGATCCAGAGTGTTACCGGTACACCGGGATACCGAACACCGTTATTATGAGCCATTTGTACAATTTTGTAATACCAGTATTCACAAGTTTAAATACCGTTTTTTCGGTATTTACTAGAATTTTTTAAAATTGTCTCCACTATATATTCGGGGATCGCCAACATAGCAAAATAATAGTATACCTTTTTTTTTTTTTGTCTCTTTAACGGACGAAATTAATTAGGCTGTGGAAATAAAGCTGCATCGTACAATTAAGAGAAGTGATAAAATATGTGAATTATCCAAGGAGGCGGCCAAAACTATCCTACCACAACTCAGAGTGGTACTTAGTACACTAGCGCAGGATTCATATCTGTGAAAACTAGGTTGCAGTTGTGAAGAAAGTGCGTAATATTTCGATATTTTTTAAATTGGAGAGTTTATTCACATTGTTTTTGCATATCATGCACTACAACTGAGGCACTATTTTTTTTAAGATCACCTTTCAAAAATTTGTAATAATACCACAGACTGAATAGTAATATTTACGCTTTTTTGTGGTTTAAAAAAATAAAATGTTCCTTTAATTTTTTTTTTGTGATTTTTTATATACTGTTATAATTTATGTTACAAATAATTTTTTGTGATATTTACACTAATAAAACTGGCAAATAAACCAAAGAAAAACCTGTGTTTTCTTTCTTTTTCTAAAATTTCTATTACCGGTACTAAAATCTAAAACATACCGAATACCGGTATTCGGTATATCTAGTCCCAAAGCAAGCTTGATATTCATTTATTGACCCACTGCAGTAGGGATGAAAGGCTGAGTCGACCTTCCCCAGCCCGAGAATAGAACCCGGACCTGTGATGTGGAGGAGCGGTACGGTACCACTCGACCACTGGGCCTTCAAGACACAGTAAACACCCGATAAATTCTAAATCAAAATTTATTTATTTGTCCCTAAATATAGCATACTATTGCCTGAATTTTTATTTGATTTTAATTTACGTCATACTGTGAAGCAACACAAGGACTATGAAGGGCTAAATATAACTCTAAGTAGCCAAGTGACGAGGACGACACCTGAGCTAGCACCACCCTTTCTAAATTTCCACACTACACAAAAAGGATGACTTTGAGTCTCGGCAAATTTATTGTGTATCGGCTCCTCTACGCGGTGGGTCTTCAGTGGAACTAGGTTTCAAACCCGCGACTCGACAACGCCGGCCACGAGTTCGCGACCATAACCACACGGATACAGCGACCCCCATTACCTGAAACAAATCAACAAATCCGGAAAAGGTAAAAAAATTTGCATTTTCTTCAAATATTTTTGGTAACTAATTTACATTTTCATAACTGTAATTTACGCACACTTATACACGTATATTTGCATTATTTGCATGTGTTTGTAAGGATTTTAATGAAGAAAAAAAATTTTTCCAACGTCAAGGACAAAGACAGCAACTTCTACTCTCGAGCTTGTCAAAATTCATTCATACCTCTACACCGTTCATGAATTAAAACTTTCAAAATACGTTAGAAAACGCTGTCATGCCATAGTTCAATAAACAATACCAATGCATCTTCACAGAATCTACAGCTTTTTAATCTGGAAATCTCTAAAAATCCTCAATCTGTCCCCCTCATCTGTCAAAATACACCTCTGTATAAATGGAATAACCCCCTTTACCTCCCCGTTCCATTCGTAAAAAAGATCCCACGATGAAAGGACCGCCCCCTCAAAGAGTGTTCATTGCGCGGTGGGAGGGGGGTGGCAGCAAGAAACTCCAATCAATAGTCGGTGGAATACCTTTGACCTTTTCCGGAGTTTGTCGGAAAACTGAACGTGCCGGGGCTACGGGATTACTGACAGATCGATGCGGCTCCACGTGTGGAAATAGGGGTAGGCAATCGGCCGACCCCCTGACACTGGAACTTAACTCGAAGAGGGTCGCCCCGCAAAGTTCTTTTTCCTGGCACCTTCCCAAAACGCCAGTCGGCATGCGATGGAACGTCTCGCGAGTAACTGTTGAAGCATGCAGTGACGGAGGGCATCGTACCTTGGGGCGCGGAATTGGCTATAAATGTATGAAATAGGTATGGTCCAATGGAAACAGTAAAAGTTTTATGTATGGGGATATTTTTAAAATTTTTTCAGACACAAAACGAGTGATATAAAAAAAAAGTTAATGTCAATTCCTACTTAAGTCAACAAAGAAAAATTTTTATTTTACCATATTTACCTCAAATCCCCAAATTTTCAAAAAATTTTTGTGAAAAATATTGTCAGATTCTAGCCCCCCTCCCCATTTCTACAAATTTTTCAGGAAAAAAATTGTGTAAAAGGTTCATAGATATCCGATATCTAAGCAATTTAAAAAATCACTTTAATGAGAAATAATAAGTTACTAAAATAAATTTATTTTACCAGTATTAAAAACTTTCAAATACATACATGAGCCTATAATTACTCTTTAACCGTCTGTACCATGTTTCTGAAGTGATTCTTCACTCCCATTGTCACAGCTGACTTCTTCACGAGGAGAGTGGAGCGAATATTAACGTCGCACTGCTGGTGCCGCTACTGAGGGTTTCGCAGACGGACCTCGTAATTCTGAGCCACGGTCAAGCGATGACGACACTCCGAGTTGGCACCTCCCTCTCCTAAATACCACACTACACCACGGGAGGACGTTTGATCAGATTTAACGTGCATCTCTCCCCCCTGCCATCGGCGGTCTTTGAAGGTACCTGGTTAAAACAAAATGGAAAACTTTCAAATGTGGAAATTTTTGCAAGGCTTTGATACGGAACAATGTGCTGAAAATGATGGCGTTTCTATTTATATTATATAATAAAACATAATTTTAAATTTTCGTGTCTTTAATACAAAATTAGGTAACGGTAACAGACTTCTGAATATAAAAAAATATTTCTCAAAAGAATGGATGCAATCGAAAAAAAGAGTACTAACTACCTTTACGTATGTGCAAAAAGAATAAAACGTTCTGGATCAACAGTTCTCAGGCTTTATTTGTTTATTAGTTACTAATGAATCCTAACTTCTTCAAGTAAGTATGTGACTCGGCCTTATATAAAGAAAATGTAATATTTTATCGTTTATTGATGGCTCTCTTTCATTAATATTTTTTACAACTATTGGACTTCCCTTCCTCATTTTATAATCATTTGCATAAAAATACATCCATTTTTTTTTCATAGTTTAAAACGAAGCTTCACTGTTTCTATTTCAAAGAAAAGCAACCATTAAAAAACATATTCTGTTGTTATTTATTTAAGTAACTTATCGATTAAACGTACACGAATTCATAGTTATGTTCGTCAAGTATTCAAAATTCCAAACAGAGAAAAATCTAGCAATGCTCTAAATTGAACATGCATGTTCCAAAAATCGATATTTTCGCCAAATTTCCCAAATTTTTCACCACCGCCTTGGCAACATTTCTTGATGAGAGAGAAACCAAGATAGCATTGAGCAATAGCTGCTTGGAAAAGAAAATCTTTTTTATATTTTGTTATTTACGAAAGTCAACATTTTTTTAAGAGACGCAGTAATACTTTAAAAATCCCGCAAATATTAATTATTTTAAAAGCAGCAGAGATTCTGGGCGTTATGCAGAAAATATGCTATATATATATATATATATAGCATATTTTCTATATATATATATAATTATTAACGAACAGATCACAAACATTCTTTATTGTTTGTTGCGTATCACCCCTCAAAACCAGCGCCATATTCTCGCTTCAACTCGGGGTAAAGTAGAAAGTGCTAACATTGGCTTTTTCGATTCTCTAATAATAGCTTTTTTCCAAGAACGCAAAAAAAAAAATAATAATAATCTTTCGAGAATATTATTACTATCATGACGAATGAACAAACATTTGTCGCCAAATAACAACGTTTAAAAATAGATATGCAGCAACCAAAACCGCCGCAAAATAATAAGAAATATATTGAATCTAAGCCACCTCACAATGTAGGTGCATGCATCAATTCATTGTCGGCCAAACTTATCTAAAGACGTCACATGTTGTTTTTTTAGAACGTTTTTAAACGTCGCACTCAGCTCTAATGAACATCTTACTCCATTACAGCTATCTAGGAAACTGAATATCTGTTGACGAGCTTCCGTTCTGGTACAGTACGCGCCTACTAAAGTAGTGCATTGCTTTTTTACGCTCAACCTCAGCAACAGGGCACATTCAGTTTCAATAAAAAAAAAGAGTATTAAGAAGTATTTTATTAACACTATTGTATTTCAACTATGCTTTAAAAAGTAATTTGTTTTTAATATGGGATTCGTAAAAGCTTTCATTGACAATCCACAGTGTTACAAATCGTTAGTTTTATATTAAATTGTAGTTTACTTATAATTGGAGGCCCAGTGGCAGAGTGGTAGCGCATCGCGTTTCCACACCACAGGTCCGGGGTTTTATCCCCGGGCTGGGCAAGATCGACTTAGCCTTTCATCCCTTCCACGGGTTGAAATTGGTACCAAACTCACTTGGGGACTAAACACTGGTGTTTTCCTCTTGGTGACTCATCGGGACATTCTGAGCCCATGCACCTCAGCGCCCAAAGCTGTCACGTTTTTCGAGATGGACAGGCAGGCCTTGGTCCCTGGCGGGTTGCTGCGCCACTGCTTTTAGCGGCTTACTTATAATTGACATCTTTTTAATGCAGTGGTTTTTAAACTGTGGTCCGCAGACCCATGGGGGTCCCCAAAGCTTTACTAGGGGTCCTTGAACGTCTCTCGTTTAATGTTAAAATTGCCCTCTTTTACAGACTCTAAAAGGCCTAGTGGAAAATTGCAGCGACAAAAGCCATTCCTAAACTAGGATCTCCTTCTAATGCTCAAAATGAAAAACTCTTCTAGACTCTATATTTCGATCGAAAATATTCAGTTCTTTGATTGTTTGCAACTGTATAGCCATTACTACAACGTAATATTTTCAAAAAGTAGTAGAAGCACATGCAGTGGTGTAATGGAGATTATTAGGGCCCCCTTGCAAAATCAGGTTTTGGGCCCCAGCTGGTTTTCATTACAAAGGGTATGTAGTTGGTGTCATTTAGGCTTTGGGCCCCCTAGAACCCTGTGCCTCCCCGTAATACAGGGGTGCACGTTACGCCACTGAACACGTGTGTAAAGACAGGTTGCAGAGACAGTCTTAGAATTATTGAGGAGCCTTTAAATCACTCAGCCATGTGTTGGGAGTCAGAGGTGTTCAAAATCTTGTGGCTTCGCGATGTCTGGCTGATACATAGAGGGGGTCGTGGCAACCGAAAGTTTAAGAACCGCTGTGTTAAGGAACATAAATAAGTTATATACTTCTACGAGAACCGAACGTGTCACACTTTAAAATTGACTGTTAACCTTCAATTTCTAGAGTGGTCTCACAACTCAACAAGCTGCATTCGTAGACGTGGTAGTCGATGGGTCATGTTCGGCGTTATTTCCGTCAAGTCACGGGTTCGAATCCTGATTTCATTAAATACAAGCTGTGTAGAGGGGCTGAATTACGTTAAATTTGTCGAATACTGGTGTCGGCGTGATGCGAAAGTTTAGAAAGTGAGGTGCAAACACTGATGCCATTCTCGTCATTTCAAAGCTACGAAGTCCACTATCAATGGCTCTCGTATTAATCAAACTCTCTCTCTTTTTTTTTAAAAAAGAAAAAAAAAGGGGTGTGCCTGAGATGTAGGGGGAAGGTGCATGAGATGACGTCACCAAAACAGTTATTGCCAGCCAACTCCTCTCTTTTTTTCAAATTACATACAAGTCTTTTTTTTTTCACACCTTGTATACATTTAAATCTGACATACATTTAAATTTGGCTGTTAATTCAAATATTTAAAAAAAAATTCGGATGAAAAATTTTTCTACTTATAAGAAATGCGTGAAGATATTGCTTATTTTAGTCTATTAATATAATTTAAAGCGTTATATCAATTAATTTATTTCGGTACAATTTTGAACCTGTTTTTAATTTTTTTTTTTTTTAAAAAAAATACATTATTATATATGCTTACTTCATTTTAACAGACTATACTAATTTCCAGCTTAATATCATAAAAAATTGCATTATCTCAGCAGTGAAAAACAAAATGTAGGGGTACTCTGTGTTGATCCACTTGTGACTTATGCTCAATAACAGTCACTCTCGAAACTTAAAATCGAGCTATAAATTTCCGATGCGACCTTTGAAAAAACATTACAAAAATATTTACTCTCCGAGCGCCAAGATGAGTGGCAGATGAGCCGTCTCTTCTAATTAAAGAGTGCTCATCGCCGTAAACACCAATTAGTCGTGCGTTATTAGTAAGCATTCGAAAGAACATCGATCGATATTTCCGGGTAGGCACGTGGCAGCGAAGAATTCAAGCCCCCTCATCTCTCAGATGCGCGCACCGATCCTGAATTTATTTTTAAATTGATGCCGGAGTGGAGACTTTTTTCCAGTTTATTACTGCGCGCTGTATTTCTGGATAATTAAAACATTCATATTCGGGTTCCCAATTAAAATTCCAGGGAGAATATTTGAAAGAACATTGGGAAATAGATGGAAGAAGTTTTCATTCAAGATTTTCATCCGATGTCATTGACTTTTTTTTTTCTTTCGACGAAACTTAATCGAATTAAGTTTGTCATAGCTTGTTATTGAAGGTGCCATTTCCAGATTAAGTTAATTTTCGAAACAGACAAGCCATTGCACGAATTATAGTTGCTCTCATTAAGTGTCGTTCAATAGTGATAAAAGATGAATTTCGTAATCACTTAAGGAATTTTAATTTCTTTTGTGGCTCAAAAAAATTTAGCTGTTGCACGACAAATTCGTGAGGATATCATTTCGATAATATGTAATGATTTACTAAGAAAAATTGGCAACAATGCTTACACTTTACAACGAAAAAAAACATGTGTAAAATTTAATTTTTAATATAAAATTCCTTTAAATTGTTGAGTAGAATAAATAAAACTAGCAAGAAAAAGAGAATTTTTTAAATCTTTTTTTTTTTAGTATTTTAGTTTGCATTTGAAAATAAACCTAAAAATGTTCGAAAATATGATCAAATACGAGGTGGGGGGACCTAAGTACTCTACAGTGGCGTAACGAAGAACACTTGGGTCCCCCTGCAAAGTCAGGTTTTGGGCCCCCTAGAACCCTGCACCCCCCGCGATGGGGGGTTGCGGGGGTGTACGTTGCGCCACTGGTAATCTAAATTGTTCCGGACATTTCTCGCTTTTCATATACAGTTATCAAAACTACTTTAATGATATCCTTTCAATTTAATTTTAATCGGTTGATTGATTGAATATTAACGTCACCCTGTTCAGCTACACGAGGGCTTTTGGAGATGGACCACGTAATTTTGAACCATGGTCAAGTGACGTGGATGACACTTGAGCTGGCACCCCCTCTGCTGACTACCACACCACACCAACGGGGGCCGCGGTAGCCGAGTGGTATAGGTATCGGACCGTGGCTTGCCTTGTCACGAGTTGGAGCCCAGTACCACTAAAGACCCGCTGTGTAGGGCAGCGATGCACGTTAAATCTGTCGAGAGCTGAAATGTCCTCCCGTTGGTGTGGTAGTTAGGAGAGGGGTGCCAGCTCAGTCGTCCACGTCACTTGACCATGGTTCAAAATTACGGGTCGTCGCCAAAAGCCCTCGTGTAGCTAAACATGCGACGTTAATATTCAAACAATCAATCCCACACAACGGGGGGAAAGTTTCCCGCTCTCGACAGATTTAACGTGCATCGCTGCCCCACGGCGGGTCTTTAGTGGTACTGGGCTCCAACTCGTGACAAGGCAAGCCACGATCCGATTCCTATACCACTCGGCTACCGCGGCCACTTAATTTCAATCGGAATTCACCACTCATAAAATGTGTTGTTGTGTTCACAAAAAATAATTCAATAGTTGCTTTAAAAAAACATTTTAAAAACAGTAGATCAAATATATATTTAATTTTTCCATTAAGATTTTATTACAAAATAAACTACATCTTTTTTTTTATTCATGCTTATATTACAAGGGATAAAATAATTTTTTTAAAAACTTTTGTATTAGTTTTATTTTTCAATAAATAATTTTTTCAACACTTCCTGGAACATTTTTTTTAAAAATATATTCTACCATGAATTAGAAAATATTTACGAAATGAAAATGAATTTAGAACTGTAGTGTTAGCGGGAAAGACGTAGTCAAATGCATTCCGTACTAAAATTCAAAGTAAAATTTGCCGCAGTAGTGGTCAGGTAAGGGACTCCGAAGAGTATCATGTTTGAACCCAAAATTTCCCTTTGAAGATCCCTGTATTATTTTATCAATGCTTATGGAGTGACTAGTTACTAAGAAAATACAGTTGTGAACCTGTTTTGGCGGTGAGGGGGACCGCATAAAAAAGTCGATTTAAAATTGCCATTTTTTCGAAATTTATGAAGAGTACTTCCAAAAAAAAATAAATAAAATTTAAAATTTTTTAAAACATGGAAAATTTTTAAAAAAACCATATAGTTTCTAATTGTATACACGGAAATTTTTTCAAAATGTACATACATAATTCATTGCTACTCATCGAAACAAACCCCTGAAATGAAAATTTAAAACGCTTTCGTCCTTGAGGGTACAATTTCAATTGATTTATTTTTGGCAACATAAAGTAAGAAAAAAGTTTTTGTGCGAAGGTGGGTTTTCCAGTTGCTTGTAAAAATAGATAACCAGATATATACATGATTGAAACTCCTTTTGAAATTTTATACCCCTTTCTTAATTGGTATCTATTTTAAGAAAATGCTTTTAAATTTGTTAAAAAAGTGGACCCCCTGCATATTTTTATCCGCTCTTAAGAATCTGGTTCTTTTTGTCCGTCTTCATAATCATCAAATTACTGAAAATATCACTGTCATTGAAAGTTTGTCCAACAAAGGGCGCTGGAGCGTTTAAAAAACCCTGAATGCGCATTGGGGGAGACTGTTTATAACAAACGAACAGAGTGTCTTGAGGTTCATTTCAGTGGCGTAACGTACACCCCGCATCAGGGGTGGGGGGGGATCTAGGGAAGGTTTCATCCCAAATAAGTTTTTCCCCAATGTTTTAAAAATTAAAGGCAAAACCGGGGCCTTTCAGAGGGGTCCTACTTCCCCGTTACACCACAGGTAAATAGACAGAAAACATTACAGTGGAGCCAAGGCCATTGAGTCCTGCAACGTGGGGGGGGGAGGAGAAAGACTCAAATTAGGAATAAAGTGAGTCCTATTTATGTATTTTAACTGAATGTAGCTGTCTCTTTCCATCCAGCCGAAAATCGCTGCTCCAGAATTCAATTTTCTGCCAAGCAGTGACGTAGCCATCGCTTGCTACTAAACATACAAAAAAAAGAGCTACTGCAGAAACTCCAACCTAGTATTCCACACGACATAACGAAACTACTTTTTTCCGCCTCCGGAAAAAAAAATAAATAAATAAGGCGCAACAAACACCCCGCTTCCGAATTAAAGGCGTGCGACGAACGGAATACCAATCCGCGCATTATAACGCCATTCCGGAACCTTGGCTTTGGCGTCCAGATCACGCACGGGCTCATCATGCATTCGCGTCCCGAAAAGCCAGGATTTCTCCACAAGAAAAGTCCTTAAAACCCGCAATTAGGAACTCAGCACGCGTTTTGGCGCGGACTCTTCTAAAAACCCTCATTGAAATTTCCCCGGTCCCGCATCCGCGGAAAGAGGGGGGGCGACTCCCCTTTTTCCCGAACAAAAAAAAGTCCCAGTTGCAGATAGCGCGAGTCATCTGTATGCGAGGACCGTCTGACGTTTTTCTTTTCTGCAAAGGTGGACGGTCAATTCCTGGGGCTTTTTTTTTTCCAAAAATGACTTCGGGGTCGATTTCCACCGATTGGAAGTCAGGTGGGGCGTCGAGGGTTTGGTTTTTCCCCCTTTTAGGGTTTTCGCCCATTGCATACAGAGAGAATGAAATGATTTTGCCCTTACGCCTCCGTTTTTCCCCTTGGGAATTTGAAAGTATTTTCTTTACAGTCCTGTTCTTTCTGCATAAAAAGTTTTGTTTCCGGGTGGGTTAATATCACAAGTTTTTTTAAAGGGGTTTTTGCTTGCTTTTCAGAATCACGGTCACTGGACGGGGAAGGTATCGAAACGATGAATGTTCTTTCCACACGGTGAAGAAAACATCAGGGTTTTGGTTCATTCGAATACAACTAGAATTGTCAATGGAAAAAAACCCCCGAAAGAATCACATCACAAAAGAAATGTTCCCCCAAAATTCTAGACAAATTAGCTTTGCCAATTCGAGTTCTGTGAATTCTTTTCTAAAGGTCGAGACTAAAGCCAGTGTCTTCTTGCAAATCCTAGTATTTCAAATATCATTCAAGCATTTTTTTTTCCTAAGGGGACCGATTTCACTCGAAGGCTTAAGGCTATTGGGTGGTCACTGGTGGGGGAACCATCCCCGGCAGGCCGTTGCTGGCCCTTCATATTTGAGAGAAAAAAAATAAATAAAAAAAATTTTTCCCGGGTTTTTACATATTTTTCCAAATTCGTTTTTGGTGACTATATAATCTGCGTTACAATTCATTCCAGAGATATTCTGTGGGATTTAGATTGGGGCCGTGAGAAAGTGATTCCAGTTTTTGAACACCTATTTCATCTTACCATGGGTGCGCAAATCTAGAAGTGTAAATGGAGCAATTATCTTGCTAGGACATAAATGGGGCCCTTTTACGGAAAAATTACTATAAAAATTGGGAGAGCGGGGGATTTTTTTTCCGAATTTTCTATATACATTTTGAGCTCTGGCGTGTTTGCAATTCAGGGGCCAAAAGAACCCACACCAAACCATGAAAAGCACTCCCCCCCGTACACACCATGATAAATGCAAAACCCTCAAAAAAAAAAACACAGTCGGTACAAAAACAGTCCAGGAAAGGTTTCCAGGTTTTCCTCCCCCAAAAACCCCGTCCCTTCATCAGACCCAGTATTAAAAAACAGAATTTATCCCTCCAATAGTATTTTTCCCCGGTTTTAAGATCCCAAAACGGTGAGCTTTGCAACATTCACAAAACCCCTTTGCATTGTGGGGGGAGTGATGTTCGACTTTGGGGCGATTAGTACCATGGAATCCCAGGGGTTTTAATCAAAGAACAGTTTTGAATCCAAAAAAATTTAAAGTTTGTGGGAATTTTTGTGAAAATTAACATCCCCCCAAGTCAGCTACTGAAGGCTTTTGGGCGACGGACTTCTATTTTTGGGAAACCCTAGTCAATGACGAGGGCCTGAACTGGTAACCCCCTCCCCCAACTTCCCCACCACACCAAAAGGGGGGGGCGTTTGATCCTCGGCAACCCAAAGGGGGAATTTTTCCCGGGGGGTCTTCCCGCGGTACTAGGCTCGAACTCCGGGGGCCTTCAGCCACGAGTCCCGACCTTTACCAACCCGGCTACCAAACCCCTTTAAAGAATTTTGGGGCTGCTGAGTAATTTAAACCCAAAGGGACTTTTGACTTTTTTGTTTCACTACCGCGTTTTCCAAGTTCTACGGTTCTTCTTCTCAGCTTTCTACTTCATTTTCAGCAGTTACACTGTTTGATATTCCCACTTCACAAGGCCAGGTAGCCGGGGTGGTATAGGTATCGGACCGAGGCTTGCCTTGCCCGAGTTCGACCCCAGTACCACTAAAGACCCGCCGTGTAGGGCAGCGATGCACGTTAAATCTGTCGGGGCTGGGAAAAGTCCTCCCGTTGGGTGGGTGGTAGTTAGGAGGGGGGTGCCAGCTCACAGGTGTCGTCCACGTCCGGCATGGCTCAAAATTACGTGGTCCGTCGCCAAAAGCCCTCGTGTAGCTGAACAGTGCGACGTTAATATTCAATCAATCAATCAATCCCACTTCACAATTACATCACTCGCAGTGGATTTTGGCCTCTGCTGAATATTCGAAATTTGAAAGATTTGTATTTTCTCTAATACATATCCACGTATCTTATTAATAATATACAGGAATTCGTCCTTTAAAATGCCGAAAAGCCTTAATTGAAGTGACTGATTTTCGAATTAATTTAGATTTTCTAAATTATTAAATATATGTTAATGTGTATAATGATACTAATATAATTAACTGACCACAGAGAGATTCGAAATCTTTTAATTCTTGAGTTTAATCTTACTTGTTTTTTACAGTAAGCACTTTTGACCATACATAAAATAAAACATTTCGAATTAAAAATATTTTTTTATTTTTATTTCCATTAGGATTACTGATAATGTTTTTGGAAATCTTTTGAGAGCCGAAGAAGCTGTTCATGACCAAGATATTTCACTATTATTGATTTAACAGTGTGAGTATTTATTTAGAAAAGCTTATCCCACCACTACAAAACAATTTGAAACAGAAAAAATTAAGCCATTTTGTGGCTTATATGAGAATGCGAGTTTAAATATTTTCCAATTAATTTTAGATTATATCATATTTTTTAAATTTAGAGTATGCGAGTTTTACTTTGAGAGAAGAGAATTCAATATCATATTATTACACCAAAAACAATAATTAATCACAATAAAATGCATATGTTTACAAAATATAAAATCAATAAATAAAATATTTGCAATAATATACTGATTCATAAACTTATAGTAACTACTAAGGTTTGATTTAAATTCAGAAAAGTTCTTCAGGATCTCTTTAAGTGAATGTTAAAACATGTAATATACATATATTTACGCATTACCCTACGAGCAGAAAATTGGGGACGATTTTGAAGAATTTGCACAACTTATAAACAGGATTATTGTGTTTAGGTGTACATGAAAACTTTTTTTCATTATTGGCTAATGAATAAATATGCATTGGCGACGGTTTTTTTGGTTTGGCGAAAAGTCAGGGGGTAAACGAAAAACTCTGGCTAAATGTAATTTATTTTTTTGTTATTAAATAAATACGAGAATGCGCTCAATTAGGCGGGGGCCACAAAAAAATTCATCCCCAGGGGAGAATTGCACTACATTTGACAATTTAGATCTGTCGTATTGCAATAAACTTGAAATCCTTTTGCAAAAATTTAAAAAAATACAGGTCCATCTCTTTAAAGGATAAATATTATTTTTCTCACAACCACATCATCAAACCAGAAGTTTAATACAACCAATCAGAATGCTCAAGAACACTATATCTGTCTTTAGTGCTGAATTGACTGCCATTCTTTGGCATAACATATATTTGGGTTTTCCCCCCCTCATTTTGGTAACTTGCAAGTGCCTATAGTCCTTACACTCTTTAACAGAACGTAGACACCCCACTGTCATGGAAATACTTTTTATTTTTGCAAAAATTTTAAAGAAAGGTTTTGATAAAATTTTTTTCTTGGGTACCGGGAACGTGGGTATCCTTGGAAAGAAAAAGCGGGATAACGCTGCACGATCCATGTCTGATCACATGCAGCGGCCTGTCTTTACCAGGTTTTAAAAAACTTCTATACAGCACTATATCTACATACATGGCAAGAGACTTGGGATCAACAGGTCACCCAACAAGCTACATAGCATTCTTTCCTTTCCCCTGCTCAATGGGCAGGGGCCCAGTATCGAAGACTTTGATGTCCGGTTTGGGCCTCGACTTCGTTATCGGACACCCCTCGTCAAACCCGCATAGACAGCCTTTAAAGAGTCCCCCCCGTATGCGACTCTTTTTCAATGTGACCCCATTTAACCCTTTTTAAAAAAATGTCCCAAAAAATTCATTCAAAAGAAACACCTTTTTTAAAAACCCAAACCTTTTTTAAATTTGACTGATTTTTGGGTTAAAAACCCCCCTCCCAAACCCTTTTTTTCATTTTTTTCGCTCAATTGATATTTTAAAGAAATATAATTTTTTTAAAAATTTTATTGTACCATTGTTTTTTTTTTTGTTTTTAAAAAAAGATATCTATAAAAAATTTTTCATTTATGCATTTTTTAAAAACCCTTTTCTCAATTTTTTTTTTTCTTCTGACATTTTAAAATAAAAATTTTTTTATTTTTTATATATATTTTTTTGTGTGTTTTTTTATTTTTTTAAAAATTTTTAAGTAATTTAACAATGTGTGGCGCAGTATAGCCAAACTTGGCTCTTGCGCCAAAAAAAAAAATCAATCAAGAACACTATATGAAATTCGAGAGCAACCACTAAGCCGGGAATAGAAAAAAATCCTTTCTATAGATATTTAATTTGTACTAGTATTATTATCACATTTTCACATCATTTTTTTTAAATCTTATTTTCACAGAAGAAAACAGTTCATATAAAGCTTTTTCAAGACCTCTAATCATAACAATACGAGATAATAGAAGTGTTGCCACCGCCCCACAAAAGCAAAACGCTGAAGCAGATTGATTTGGGAAGAGAAGGCAAATTATTGCCTCGCACCCAGCACCAAAGTCTCTTTTTTTATATTGACAGCAGCGGGCATACTTATTATTATGCAGGGCATGTCTGCATTTTATGTGAAAAATCCCTGTTCCTACGTGAGGTCGCCCCGCATATTTCACCAAAATTACATTTGGAAGAAAAATGGCAGATAGCGCGTTCTGAACTGTGTAAATTACATATTTTATACTATGTTGTTCGATATAGTATAAAATATATACATTCTCCTTTTATGAAAAATGCTTCTATAACAATAATATTTTGCTTATATGTAGCTTAGAGTTCCTACACAAGACCTGAAATAGAATTTTTGAAGTGTGTAATTTAGAAGTGGATTAATTTACATTTTAATATATCAGAGAGAGAGTAGTGAAATTTTAAGAACACTGATTATTATTCCAATTGATGGTAATTCTGAAAATAAAGTGAATTTTCCTAAAAATTTTCCTGGTTTTGGCTCCGTCTTAGTCATGTATAGGCAAAATATTATTGTTATGAAAACATTTTCTTTAAAAGTATGTTTTGTAAATATATCTTTTTCTTCATTTTTTCCCGAAAAATTGCGTTTAAATAATTTTTTCTTGCAACAACATTCTCAAAACAATTTTATATGTACCGTAAAATCAGGCGTATAGCGCGCACCGGCGTATAACGCGCACCCATACTTTCAAGCTGCATTTTTTAAATTTTTAGGTATATTCGCCGTAGAACGCACACCCCCATTTTTACGAAAGAACGAGAAATGTGCGTGTACAATGCTGGTATGTTTTTAAGCCATTTACTCGAGCTATAATCCCAGAATTGTGAAAAATAATATATTTTTAGAATCAGAATTCTTTAATTTCATTAGGTATGTCGTTTCTTTCAAATAAACAATAGTCCCATAAATGTAGAAGTCTAATTTTTCTTATGCTTATATCTTTTTTTATTTTTGAAGCTATCATTTTTTTATACCCCGTGTATAACGCGCACCCCTAAATTTCGACCTCATTTTTTGTGTTAAAAGTGCGCGTTATATGCCGGATTTTACGGTATATTGTAATTCAATTGGCACCAAATATCAAAAAAATATATATTCATTTATACGCATTTTCAAAATCGCAATTTGAAACACAGTCAAATACCTTAAAAAAAACTATTTATGCTGAATTTCACAAAGATTGAACAAAAGTGAAGAGATTTTGTGTCCTGCGTGTCTGCATAGTTCAAAATTCAGGAAGATATGCATTCAAAAATTTTGTTCCAGTAATGCGGCGGCCTGTCTGGAAAGATCTAAATCACTGCTGCTACTCGTCGTTATTTAAGACAATTTACTGCGGCGGGCGCTAATGAACGACTTCTAGAAGTTCATACACAAGATGACGCATAGTCGTCTGCCCGAAATATTAACCCATCCCCCTTCCTCTAAAAAGTACCGCCCGAGATGCTTCCGGAACTATGTTCGGGGGAGTTACTCGGTTCCAGCGCCCCATCCATCAGAAGAGCTGTCTCCAACACCATCTGGGATGTTCCCTGCTGAATGTCAAGGTGAGGAGAAATGTGTCAGCAGGTCTGCAAGAGTTTTTAAAGTTGGCTGAGGAATGAATCACGTGTCATTTTGTTACGTAATTGGTTAGTTAAGAGCAGTAAAAAATATAGTTAAGGAAATTCCCATTTGATTTGTTTTGGCTGTTTTCGCTCAATGTTAAAAATGTAGGGACCGAATTTGGAAACATTTTATTCTGGCTTCGCTACCCTGTAGAGAGCAACATATTTTATACTTCTCATTTTTATGATCCCTGTTTTCTGGTATAAAATGTGCTTCGCATTCTTTTTTCTCCGATATCACATAATGCTAAAAAATGAGCTATATCTTTAGGTGTAATAAATAAAAAATAAGTATTTGGGGGTGGGATATTTTGAAATTTTAAAAAACGCTATGTTATGAAGAGATGTATGAACTATAGTGTTGAAAATTTTCGTGAAAATTGAGACATTTTTCTGTCTGAAATTGTGCTTCGTACTTAGTTCTCGTGCATTGGCGAAGACAGCCTTAAGGTTGTCTTAATGCTAAAGGTTGTTCTGTCAAGATTACCGTAAAGCTAAAGAGCCTGAACAAAATTCGAAACACATTTTCATATTGTAAAATTCCTTAACCACTTGCGCTGGCAAACAAAATAACTGATGCGTGTACCATAACGGTCCAGTATAACTCGCTGGGAGGCGTCACGCGGGGCATGCCCGAGAAATGGGAAAAAAAGTTTATACTTTCTAAATTAATTTTTTTAATCAGAATTTTTTATAGACGGTTTCGGGTGGAAAAATTTTTCATCAACATATCACTAGCATCGTGTTTTTTTTCTATTTGTCGAAATGATGTCGTTAACGTCACTTTGCTTTTCCATTTTGAATGTGGGGAATATTTTAAAAGACGCTATGGGGCACTTGATCTGGACTCTGACAAAATTCCACCTGACGGGCCCCGCACGTCGTTTTTTTGTTAACAAATTGCGACGTACATCCGTCATCGCATTCTGTGACAAAGAATTATGACGTGGGGGCCTTTTCCGGCCAAAGGTTAATTCCATATATAAATTCGCAATGTTATATACAGGGACGTTTGCCCTTTTAAAAGGCCCTGGGCTCCTTCGAAAAGTAGACCCATAAAAGTAGACACTACATACCATACATTGTCAAATACTCTTACAAACAATAACCCGAATCAAATAAATGTGTATGACTTACAATCACCCACACAAACCGTCACGACCGACCACCGCCTTTTGACAATGAGTATTGATAGTATATGGTGGTAGACCTAGGCTTATACATGGACCACGGATCTTAAGTTGCAGTAGGACTTGAACCTACGACTGGACAGAAAAGCCCTGACTTCGAGTTCACGACCATGAACTAGTATTTGCATGAACATGAAGTATTTGCCGAGTTGAAGTCTTATTCTTCTTTATTATGTGAAATTTATGTGAATCAGCTTCAAAAACATCCAATCCATCAACGAAATCATCACAGAAAAGAGATCCTGCACTTGACGAAGGATGCCAGCCCACGTAAATATCCTCGGTAATCAGAAAGGCGATGAACTTAACAAGAAATCCAGAACTTGCCCCCAATCATCTGATTTCACTATCCTCATCGACGCCAATGTAGTTGCCAGCCGAAGGCTAATCAACAGTAATTTCAAATATTCCATCACAGCTATAAATAGTGACCGTACATAGCATCAATAATAACCATACTTAGAACAAAACACGTAACAGGAATGAAAATCTCAACTGATGGACAAAGAAATTACACAAATCAACTGTCAACTGTCTCCACAACATGTCCTCAGCTGCCCAGCAATTCAAGGCGGGCTTTTCAAGATTAACCCAGAAGATTTGATCTCTGATAAAGCTGTTGAGGTTGCCGAAGAAGTCTGTGACAGCTTCGGAGTGATCTAAAGCTTCATTTTTATCCATTTGCACATCATGGGAATGCCAACAACAACATGAAATTTATGAGAAATTTTCGATAACTCATTCAATAACATAGAGAAAAATTGTTTTTGAGTCTCAATACGTCAATTAAATTAAAAGAACATTATAAACTTTTGAATAATAGCCCCAATAACATAATTGTGTGTAGTAGCCTTCAGCAATAAGAGTTATAAAAATAATAATGGTTATCAAAAACCGTTTTAACTCCTTGTGATATTATTCAATCGATTTTTAAAAAGTATGCTAGGAACAGCATTAATTTTGCAAGGGATTCAAAAGATTTGCCGAAGCAGATACTGCAAAAGCAAAAGACACATTTTTTTAATATAATTTCTCTTCGAAAACCTTTACACATAACTGAATTCCCTAAACACTTATCTTGGTTGTTTGTTTAGCTACTACAATAATAAATACCTAAAACAGAGCCGTAAATTATAATTTGTTAACAAATGTTAAATATTTCAATTTATCTAAACTGTGTTAAATAAATTTTCACAACTGAAATATCGTTCAAAACGTATGCCATTCACCAATTTCAGCTATTTATACCTGGTGATTCTTCGATAAAATCTAATTGTACTAAATTATTGTACATAAATTGTAATTAATTTAATTCAACTTAAGAAAAAATTTATTTTTCATGTCTTCATTCATTCATATAAAATCCTTTTACGAAGAGTGTCGTAAGAACTGTAAGATGATGTAAATTCAAGTCATGGCTTTTCAAATGAAAAACATTGTTCTTTAGGCAGCATGTATATCCAGTCGTATTCGATAGGATCTTACTCTTCTTTTCGAAAACAATGGACAGAAAGCTCAGCACGGATTGTCCGAATGCATTGTTTACGCTTGGATACAGCACGAAATGGCTTGTCTTTCGTATTCACTGCCTAAGACATTGGATGATTTTGACTTCAAGTTTTGCCAGCGTTTTTGTTTTTCTCTATAACTGAATTACTCCATTTCTCAGTGCGAGATATACACTACGTGACGTTAAAAACGAAAAACTAAGAAGCCAGAAAAGTATGCAAATTTCAAGAAGGGCACTCTGCAGCTCTCTTATGTGCAAGAGCAAGAGTTTTATTTACATAGAACTTTAAAGTAACACGAGAGCTATTGACTACGGACCTCGTAATTTTGAACCTAGGTCAAGTGACCAGGACGACACCTAAGCTGACACCCCCTCTCCTAAATACTACACCACACAAATGGGAGGACATAGAACTTAAACAGATTTAACGTGCATTGGCCCCCATTACACAGTGAAGTTTTCGGTGGTGCTATGACTCGAACCCAAGACACTCTGGCCATAGCTACCAAGGTCACAGCTTTCTCTGGCTCACGCTGTTGTTATTGCCGTGTGTTTTTATCTTGGGATACCTATGAAATACACAAGTGGAAGAACATAAACATACAATACAAACAGAAGAATATAGACATTTTATTACAAAAGATCATCCCAGCATATAACAGAAGGGGTGTGCTACTTTCCGTTCGAGACGGGAATCCATTACAAGCAAAAGTCTGACTTCTTTTCCCGAAGAAAATAATCCATGCTTTACTCAGGATTCGAACCCGAACCCTCAGTTACAAGCCGAGGGTCATATCCATCATACTGGCTTGGAGGCTTCGGCTCACGTTAAGTAGAATATCGTCGGTCTAATTATCAGACTGCGTAACTCCATCTGGGAAGCTAATTTGATACAGTAGGACTAGGCGTCACGTTGTTGTTTATGTTCGCCAAGATAGGCAATAATATTACAATATGGTTTACTTTGATATTTTTATCGTGCGATATTGTTACAAATTTTGTGTAATGAACGCTTAAAATAGTGTAAATAATTTATATCTGGAAGTGTAGTACTTTAATATTACTTTCTGTTGTATTTATTTTATGTTAAAATCTAGCCACCACACCTCTCCCTTCGAAATCTAGTTTTATTATGAAATAAAAAAAAGTAGTGATTAGACTGATCGAAGGAATAAATTAAAAACGAAGCGCGCACTGAGGCGTGGCGTAGACAAAACAAAGGGGAAACGCTAGGCCGTCATCTTGGATTTCATACAACCCGACAATAACCGCTGTTTGGCGCGATTCCTTAATAGCGTCACAAAGCGCTTGGCGCGATTCCTTAATAGCGCCAAAAAGCGCTTGGCACGTTGCACTCCTATATCAAATCAGTTACACCGGTGGAGTTACGCAGTCTGATAACTAGGCCGACGATATAAGGGAATAAAATTGGAAAATGGGCGATTTTCCAGCTTTTATTTCTGACAGGGAATTTTTTTTTCTCTTGTAGAAGAGAACACATATAAGAGCAGAGAATGCCGGGCCGCTGCCAACGAAGGTCGTTCCTCGGACAACCAATTTTTCGAAATGATGATTGAACTTAGAAGAGCAGAGTGGTCGAGATTCGTCAAATCTCATCTCACACCCACCAAAATGCGTTCATGATGCACAGCCCGCAACATGGATTGTTGGAACAAGGAAGCGGAGCAAATTTGAAGGATGTCGGTGTGGCCACAGCAACGTCAGAGAGCGTGGATAGACTCATCCAGCAACAAGCAGTGTAGGTCCCCCAAGATACTTCTGCTGTTACTTTGCAGCATGTGCTGGACACCATTGATGTTCCCGTATCTTTCAACATCATAATGTTTGCTAAATGCCTGCTAAATGCTAAATGCCTTATGGAATCTTTCCTTGTGACATACAGTCCAACACTTGTGTCTGTGTCCCGACTTGCCAGTGGACACTTAAAAAACCTTATATTTTCTGGAGGCAATAAGAGTTTACCCGTTTGCGTTAAATGTCAGCTAGAACAGGCTTCACCTCATCACATCTTGGACTGCCTTGGTCTGGACTGGAAAGATATCTATGATAATCTACTTCTAGTATCGGACTTCATTCAAGTCAACGGTTTTACTGACCTGGTCCGACTTCGTCTGGTAGCTGCGGTAGACTAGTGGTCAAGGTAACGGACTCGTGGCTGGCGTATCATGAGAGACCACTTAAGCCACCATCTAGACGGAGGGTCTTCAGTGGCACTAAATCTCGAACTCGTGACATGCCGGCCACGAGTGTGCGACTCTCTCTCTGCCACTGTAAGTTGTAAAAATAATTATCCTTGAAATTTACTACCAACAATAGAAAATAAAATTTCAACTTTATTACATTACATTATGATATATTACGTTCATCGTCGATGTCATTTTCATAGTTAAGTCTTGAAAGTAGACAGGAAAATCAATTCGGTATTTCATCACACAGTTCATCACATGATGCTATATTATTTGCAGCTCTAGATCGCAAAATGCAAAACAAATTACGATAAAAAAAAAGGTTGAATATCATAATAAAAAAACGTGATTTTTTTTTCTTTCTTATTTCGTGTACTTTATCTGTTTATGAAAATCTAGAGAACTAAAAATATTTTTTTTTCTTCCTCTTGCGTAAAAAAAAGCGCGTGATGCGAATCCTTGATAACCTCTTTGTTTACAGTCCTTCTGGCGATTCATCCATCATTTTTCCACTCTTCTACACACTGCTCTGTTTTTTCTATATTTCTATCTGTTTATATCACCACTACTTATCAGCACGTAACATGGACGTTTCTGGAAAAAGAAAGCATTTTACAACGCGCTTATATCATTTGAATCGCTAAATTATTCATTCAAAAACGGTTTAAAAAATAAATAAAAAACATCAAAGCTGTGTTGTAAATCGAGGTCAAAACCCGATGTTTACAAAATATGCAAAATAAATCCTTCACACGATATTTTTTTTTCGGATTGCAGCATTATTGTTGTTTTCTCTTCTTCAAGTTTAAACAAACTTAGTTTTGTCAATTTTATAACAGATCTAAAACACGTATAAAATCGGAACTATAAAAAAAGTAAATAAAAATTTATGCATTATTTTCATTCTGAATTTTCTTGCCATTTATAATTCACACATATAAACCAAATTATAAAATATTTGTTAACATATACTGGAAGCTACCGGTGGCTGAATGTTAGTGTATCGTGCTTCCACACCACAGTCCCGGGGTTCAAATCCTGGGCTGGGGTTAAGGTTGACTCAGCCTTTCATTCCTTCACTGGATCGATAAATGAGTACCAAGCTTGCGTGTGAACTAAACACTGGTGGTTTCGCGTGAAACGGACCACCTAAACCGGAACATCTGCTCATGCACCTCAGCGCACAAGGTCACAAATACAGAAATGGGCACAGGAGGCCTTGGCCCTCATGGACTGTTGCGTGAGTGAGTGAATATTAACGTCACACTGTTCAGCTGCACGAGGGCTTTTGGCGACGAACCACGTAATTTTTTGAACCATGGTCAAGGCATGAACGACACCGAGCTGGCCCCCCTCCCCCAACTACCACCCCCCCAAAAGGGAGGACGTTTCAGCCCCCGACAGTTTTTAACGTGCATCGCCCCCCCCACACGGCGGGTCTTGGGTACTGGGCTCCGAACTCGTGACAAAGCCAGCCACTATCCGATACCTATACCACTCGGCTACCGCGGCCACTCATGGACTATTGCACCACTGAGTTTAGTTTAGTTAATATATAGAGTGACCGCGGTAGCCGAATGGTCATGGTCTCGGAGTCATGGCCAGCGTTGTCGAGTCGTGGGTTAGAAACCGATTGTCACTGATGACCCGCTGCATACAGTAAGTGAGAATGAGAGAATATTTACGTCGCACTATTCAGCTACTCGGAGGCTTTTGTCGACGGACCTCTTCACTTTAAACAAAACTTGAAGAGGACGCCCTGAGCGGGCCCCCCCACCCCTCCCCACCCCATCCAGTTTAATTTTATCGCTCTCCCTACAAGGGGGGCCTTCAGCGGCACTGGGCTTTAACTCATGACACCCCGGCCACGAGTCTGTTATCTTGACCATTAGGCTACCACAGCTATGGGGCTGACCAAGGTTTAAAATTACGAGATCTGTCAAAAAAAAGCCCCGTGTTGCATTATAATAAGAAGTCAATAAACACTGACTGAATGAAGGAAAAACTGAGAATTCTGAACTACATGCCATCTGGCACAGTGGAAAGAGACTGCGAATTTAAAATTATTAAAATGTAATGTGAATTATACGAAATTAAAGTGTAGAAAACGGATTTTTTGTAATAGAAAATTTCATTGTGGATTGCTTTGTGAATCATTCACCAAATTCGTAAAAACGGTCGCAAGTAGGGCCTTTCTTCTTTTTTTTTCTTTCTTTTTTGCATAGGGGGACAGGGCTTCAATAAGTCTTTAAACATAGTTGCTGTAAGGTGAAGAGAATTAAAAATCTAGGTTCCTGACTTCTTGCTAATTCTCCTAACACAGGGGTGGCGAGCCCACCTTGAACAATTTTGCGGCCGCGAGATTCAATACAACTGTACAAAATGAGGGTATTTTGTGCAATATTTTAGTTTTTTGTACAGTGTTTTGTAACAAATTCCTTAACTGTTTCTACTTTATTACGTTGCCACTGTTTTAATCCAATAAATGATTGTTATGGGTCCAAATCTAATATAAAGATATATATTTATATGTGCGGCCCGCGGGATTATAACGTCTTTTCGAAGTGGCCGCAAGGTTATTTGGGTTGGCCACCTCTGGCCTAACAACTTCAATTCTAACTCTTTGCTTAACGTTAAAGAATGGGAAGATGTAGAACAGGAAAAACTATTATCCCGAAACGAAACTTTTCGGGTTGTTTATCTTTCTGTAAAAAAAAGGGAGTGATTGATTGACTGGTTGTTTCCTTAAGTCGTACTTCAAAGCAATCAGAAGAATGTTGGTGACTTGGTTGATTTATTGAATATTAACGTCGCACTTTTTAAACTGCACGAGGCTTTTGGGACGGACCCATACTTTAAACCCAATGGTCAAGTGACTGGACGAGACCTGAGCTGGCACCTCTCCAACTACCACACCACACCAACGGGAGGACGTTTCAGCTTCGACAGTTTTTAACTGCATCGCTGCCCCACACGGCGGGTCTTTAGTGGTACTGGACTCGAACTCGTGACAAGGCAAGCCCACGGTCCGATACCTATACCACTCGGCTACCGCGACCACGACTTGGAGTTGGAGCTCGTACTTTTGAGCTTCCATCGAGTGGCTGCGGTAGCCTAGCGGTTATGTTCTCGAACTTGTGGCCGGAATGTTGCATCCTGATGCCATTGAAGACTAGGTGTGTAGAGGGAACAGAAACTCGTTAGATCTGTTGAGGCTCAATGTCCTCCCGTTGGTGTGGTGTGGTAATTAGGAGAAGGAACAGCCAGGTCATGAGTCGTCCTCGTCATCTGACCGATGTTCAAAATAACAAAGTCTGTCACCAATAGCTCTCAAGTTGCTTTGTAATGTGACGTTAAGAAAACTCTCATTCTCACCCACCCTTGTGTAGGCTACTGCTCTTTAGACTAAATTGAATGGACCAACAGCCCATGAGGGTTAAAGCCTACTGGGCCAATGGCGCACAAAAGGAGGGGGGAGGTCTGCCCCCCCAAAGCCCTTGATTTTTTTTCCGATTGATTATAATTCTAAGTATGTAGTACATAAAATTTAATTAAGTATTTGTTATTAATGATTAATTTTATTAATTAATGCTAATTATTTATTCAATAATTAGTTTTTTACTGTGTTTTGTTCCAGAAAATCGACAAAATCAAAAGGAGCATGATAATAGAATGGTGAACTTTCGACCCCGAAGCCTCCCCCAACCTTGAAAAACTCGTGTGTGCGCTACTGTACTGGGCCCAACTTAGTTTTCGTGATATAGGGCGCTGAGGTGCATGAAAAGACGTTCCGATCAGAGGGTCAGTCTGACGCGAAACAGTGTTTAGTTCCCAAGCAAAGTACGTTTGTACTCATTTATCGACCCACTTCAGGGATGAAAGGCTTTGTTGACCTTGCCCAGCCCGAGATTTGAGCCCCGAACCTATGGCGTGGAAGCGCGGTACGCTACTACTTAGCCAGTTCCGGTTTATCCATTGGATGCTTGGGGTGTGCACCCAGGGGCCCGAAAGGTCACAGATAAGTTGGATTTAACCAGATTTTCTGGTTATAAATTTTGATCCTCCAGTGCCAAGGGCCTGTAGATCTTTTGCGCCCAGGGTCCGAAATTAGCTTAAATCGGCACTGCACTCAGCCACTGGGCTTCAATAATGCTCTCCCCAAGCAAAAGCTAAATATTCTCGAGGGAGACATTTCTTTAAGTTTTATCACTAAGTTGCGTTTCCTATACAAATAAATTTATAGGGAGTCCAAAAAAAAAAAAATCTTTGATACACTTTTAACATTATCTTAATTGATTTAAATTAGTGGTACCAAAAGTGATCGATTTCATTATAATTTTGTACTTAATTTTTTTTAAAATTTTATTATAATTTCAAAATTATTCATTTCATGCAACTGAATTCTTTGTTGTCCGTGGTAGCCGAGTGGTCATGGCCAAAAACTCGTAGCTGGGGTTGTCGAGTTGCGGGTTCGAGTACTTATCTGTCGAAGCTCAAAACCATCCCGACTGCGTGGTGTATAAATTTAGAAAGGGTGTGCCAGCTCAGATGTCGTCCTCGTCACTTGACCATGATTTTAAATTACCAGGTCCGTCGAGTGCGAAGTTAAAAAACATTAACCCTAGTTACTCTCTTGTAATCACGCACGCAAAAGTTGTCATTGCTCAAAGTCTTCCCGTTGGCGTGATGTAGACTTTTGAAGAGTGGGATGCCAGCTCAGATGTCATCCTCGTCACGCAATCTCGTCGTGGTTCAGAATTACGAGTTTCGTCGCCAATAGCCCACGTAGTGTTTTCAGGGTGCGACGTAAATAAGAATCAAATCAACTGAACTCCTTATTTTCAAAATGATATTATTCGAAAAAGAAATTCAAATTTAAATATTACGATTTATCGTTAGAGCCGTAAAATGTAGTAGAAATGAGTCAGATGTATAAAATCAATCGAGAAGGTAATAAAATGTAAATATATAAAATGACCGAGAATCTTAATCTCTGTTCAAGACCAGAAGGTTCCATTCCGTTGAGGGATCTAAAGTACCGCTATCCGCGCTGGGGGGAAATGTCTTTCCCTTTACGTTCTGTACACGTACGGCAGCGGGAGTCCCTCCAGTAATTCCAACAACCAATGAAAGGAAGGATCGGGTGAAACGTGGATCAATGATGCTCCAATGACGTCATGCGAGTCACGCTCTCGAGCACCGCGTGATGTGTTGAGACGTGACGTCACTCCATGAAGCGTCGGAAGAGTAATGGAAAAGTCGATATCCCAATCAGAACTGGAACAGGGTTGCCACAATCTCTCTCTGACACACAGGGCACCCATGAAGTGACGTTTAGCGATCCAAACAAAAAAAGTATAAACATCGCCAAGTCAGGTAGAGGTTGGCGATCGATATCTGTAGGTTTCACTTTAGATAAAATAAGAAAGATATCTGCTATCAAATTAACCTGAATTGGTTATTTTGGGGTCATAAAGTTTGACATTTGGAGGTAGGGGTACATGTCAGAAAATGTCATTATAGTTCTGTTTAACCTCATAACTGATGGAATATTTTTCTTTAGCTGAGAACTAGTGGAGTCTGTCTTTATTTGTAGTAAGAACTTGCGTGGAGAGTTTTATGTGTTATTCTTTCTCTCTGTAAATTATCCCCGAACATTTTTTATATCATTGTATTTTAAATTTGCTGTATCTGAAAATGTGATAATTAAAATTCATGTTTATCAGGAGGGAAATATTAACTCCTTTATTTTTGTAATAATTGTATTCACAAGTTTTTGTTTAATTGATATTTTTGATATTTACTAGTTCACATTTTTTTTTCATTTGTCCATTTAAAAACTAATGTGTATTATTATATTTTAAATTAAATCGTAAAATCTTTCTTAAATCTGAAACATTAAGTTACTGCTGGAGTTCTTAAGTTTTTCTCAATGAACTTTTGAAGGGGATCTTAATTGTAAGTCATGATTGTATAATAATTAAGAGATCTAAACAGGGGCGTAACTACCGCCGCATCAATGAAACGGGCTCTCAACATATGTAACTACAGTCAACTCACAGGGCTCCCATATCTAAAAAAGGGTCCCGAAGGAATTCTGATACAGGGCCCTCTTAGAACTAGCTACGCCTGTGGATCTAAACTAAGGCATCATAAACAAAATTCGTGGCCGCGGTAGGCTAGTGGTCAAGGTAACGGACTTGTGGCCGGCGTGTCATGAGTTCGAGTCTAGCACCGCTGAAGACCCGCCATTTAGGGGATCGATGCACTTTAAATCTGGCGAGAGCTCAAACGTCCTCCCATGGGTGTGATGTGAAAGTTAGGAGAGGTGGTGTCAGCTCAGGTGTCGTCCTCGTCACTTGACCATGGTTCAAAATCACGAGGTCCGTCACCAAAAGCCCTCGAGTAGCTGAATAGTGTGACGTTAATATTCACTCACAAACAAATTGCTAAGCAGTGCCGAATGAAGATTCCCATTGAGTGAATGTTCATTAACATCGCACTCTACACCAACACCAAAGCTATTCGCGATGGACCTTGTAATTTTGAACCATGGCTAAGAGACGAGGATGGTTGAGAACGTAAAGGTCCGATGTGTATGAAATCTGTCGAGGCTGAAAGTCCCCCCGTGATGTGATAGTTAGGAGAGGGAATGACACTCAGGCATCGCCTCGTCACTTGACCATGACATCAAAATTAAGAGTTCCGTCGCCCATAGCCTACGTGTAGCCTTATAGTGTGACGTCAATAAAACTCATTCACTCAAGTAAGTGAATATTAACGTCGCACTGTTCAGCTACACGAGGGCTTTTGGCAACGGACCTCGTAATTTTGAACCATGGTCAAGTGACGTGGACGACACCTGAGCTTGCACCTCCCTCTCCTAACAACCACACCCAACCAACCGTAGGACATCGAGCCTCGACAGATTTAGACTGAATTAGCCCTCTACACGGCGAATATTCAGCGGCACTTGGATTTGAACTCTCTACAAGCCGGACACAAGTCCATGACCATAACTACCGCAGCCCTATCTGTAGAGTTAAGCGGGTGAGTGAGTGAATATTAACGTCACACAGTTCAGCTACACGAAAGATTTTGGTGACGGACCCCGTCATTTAAACCATGGTCAAGTGACGAGGACGACACCTGAGTTGGCACCCTCTCTCATAACTAAGACACCTAGTTATCACCCCAACGGGAAGACGTTTGAGCTCTCGACAGATTTAACGTGCATCGCTCCCCTGCACGGCGGGTCTTTAGTGGTACTGGACTCGAACTCGTGAAGAGTCAGCCACAATCCGATACCTTGATCACTAAGCTACCGCGACCACCTTATTCACTCAAGCCGTAGCCTTTGTGCAGATTCGAAATGGGGCATAAATAAAAAATCTACAAGTCGCTAAAAATCCTCATGTTACCGTGATGTATAGATATCAGTGGCGTAACGTACATCCCCACAACCCCCGCATTGTGGGGGGCAGGTGTTCTAGGGGGCCCAAACCTTGACTGATGCCAAGTACGTATTCGAGCTTGGGACCCAAAACCTGACTTTACAGGGGGTTCCTATTCTTCGTTACGGCACTGGTATGTATAGAACGGATGGGGATCCTCTTGCACTGAGGATCAAAATTTCAAGGCTTAGTCTCTATGACTAACGGACCTCTTGTATCTGTCAGCTTGAGATTAGCATTGCACGGTAAAGCTACACGAGAGCTACTAGCGATGGACCTCTTAATTATGAACATTGGTCATATGACGAGGATGACATATGAACTGGCACTCTCCTTCTCTCCTAACTTCCACACCAATGGGAGGGCATTGAACCTCAACAGAGTATGCATCGATCTCCTCAACACGGCGGGTCTTCAGTGGTACTCGCTACAGTCCACACCCGTGATGTATGAAACATTTAATTAATTCAAATAAAAATACGCTAATTATGCTTGCGCGTACGCTTTCTCACTTAATTTTTTTTATTATTTAACAATATATCATTTTCTAATACATCGGAAATTTCGGAGTAAAAAATATCCTTTATATTGAGAATTACAGTAAGTACTAAAGTATCAACATTCAATGTTGATTTCTCACTTATCCAAAACTCATTACTTACTGAAAAAACTCTTTCAATTTCTGCATTAGTTCCAGTCAGCACAACATAAATTCAAGAATAACTAAATTATCTGTTGGAAAATGTTCATTTTTGAAATGGTTAAGTATTTCCACCTATCTTTAATCAATTTCAGCATGCTGATTTACCCATTGTTCCAATTTATTAGAATTTAAATATACGTTCAGTCTTCTAATTTATTCAAACAGACAATTGTCATCGATTTTAATATGAGGCATTTCTTTCGATAAAAACTCAATAATATTTTCTATATCTGCCGAAGTTACTTGCGATGAAGTCAAAAAACACCATTGAAAACTGTTATTTCCTGCGATCTTTGTTTCAGACCATTCTTCGACCTATTGGAAACATATTTGGTTCATCTCTGAATAGAGATTAACAGATCAGTATTTTAAAGTATTGGAAAGGGGAGGAAAAGTAGGAGGACACTTTTGGAGGAAGGACAGAACCTATAAAAGGAGAACTCTCCACCCTAAAGGTGGACGGTTGGTCACTCTTTAATATTACAGAATTCATAAATATAGCCTAGTACTTTCGCACAAAAACATATTCACCTGACATTATTGTGACCCCAAATAGATATAACTACTTCAATTAAAAGTCGATTCTCGGGAAGATTGAGGATGAATAAGAAGAAACGCCTCCGAAAAGGGGATGTGAAGATGAGTCCCGACTGCTCTTCTAAGCGAGCGATTGGCACATTTGTCCAAAAAAAAAAAATCTTTTACCATCCAGAATTTTTGATAACATCAGTCCAGGGAATAAATATTTGTAAATCAGTTACATCCTGTTGAGCTTTGCGTTACCAGCAACATTTTTCCTCGGCACATTACAGCTGACATCCTCTCTCCTTCTCTCTTATATATGTGGCTGCGGTAGTTGAGTGGTCAAGGTATCGGATCGTGGCTGGCACGTCACAAGTTCGAGCCCAGTACCACTAAGGAACCACCGTGTAGGGCAGCGATGCACGTTAAATCTGTCTAGAGCTCAGACGTCCTCCCGTTGGTGTGGTGTGGTAGTTAGGAGAGGGAGTGCCAGCTCAAGTGTTGTACTCGTCACCTGGCAGGCTGTTAAGTCTTGTATTTCACATAGAAACAGTTATTGCCAGCTAAAATAATTCATCATGTCATTGTAGCTATTACAGCAGTTTAGTTTGTAGTTTAGATTTGTTAAAAGTCGGTTCGCACGTTAAAATTAAAAGAGTACATTCGTGCATACTTATTATATTTTTGAACACATGCGAAAACATTGTTAGTGTTATTTCAGATTTTATTTCAATATACACCACACCGTGTGAAATAATATTAGGAATACCAGAGACAAATATAGTAATTTTGAACTACGGTCAAGACACGAAGGCGGCACCTTAGCTGGTAACCCCCTTCGAAACTTCCACACCACGAAAACGGTAGGACTGTGAGCCACAACAGATTTCACGTGCATTAGCCCCCTCTACATGGCGCGTCTTCAGTGGCATCAGGACTCGAACTCCCAACACGCCAAGCACAAGTTTTTTACCATAACCATTAGGCTACCGAAGCTACACCTAATACTAACGAACTAGATGCTTAATAATCAGGCTATTCTTTCGGTTTCAAATCCTACATTTATTGTTTCGAGCCTTCTGCAGATGTAGTTTAAAAAATCTCTCAGCAAATAAAATTAAATTTCTCTTTGACACACATGTCTATCATAAATTTTACGAGGAGATCAGAGGAAATGTATTGACTTCACATTATCCAAACCACGCCAATACAAAGGCAAATTCAGTGACGTGAGAGTATTAAATTACAGTAGCGATTGCGCATGTGCAGTGGATATTGCACGCCGTGAGATAACGACTGCGCTGTGCTGAGAATTCGAACAACAAAGCAGTGTTGAGGTCGCTTTGCTTGCGTATATATGGAAATAAATACTAGTAACCTTCGACGTGAGTTATTTTTCGCTTACAGTGCAGGTATCGTATAACATGAGAGTAAACACTTTGCGTAAGTGGACAACGTAAGCAGTATTGGTTAGTTTCAGCGGACGCGAGCTTCTGTTATCTAATATTGCATGTTTGCTCAGTAAGTCGCGGTAGCATGTATCCTTTTAGATTGCTAAATATCAGGAAGTTTACATTCAGTCAGCTGAAAGTATTAAAGATATATAACGTGAGTCTATATTTTAATTTAGCAAATGGTTGCACTCAGTAAGGCATGGGTCGACTGGGCCCGCACACAAAGCCTCGGCCACAATGGGGTCCTTATCTCGTTCTCGACTCAGCCTTAATAAGATCACGATTCGATTAATTTCAAAGGTCAAATGTTATTTCCGGTCAGGGGTGCACACAAGGGGGTGTCCTAGGGGTCCAGACACCCCCCCAAAGCTCTTGATTTTTTTTCTGATTGATTATAATTCTAAGTATATAGTACGTAAAATTTAACTAAATAGTTGTTATTAATGAATAATTTTATTAATTAATGCTAATTATTTATTCAATAATTAGTTTTTTATTGTGTTTTGTTCCCGAAAATCGACAAAATCAAAAATAGTATAATACAAGAATGGTGAACTTACGACCCTGGACCCCCCTTGAAAAATTCCTGTGTGCGCTACTGGCCAGTCTACATCGCAAATCTTCAGTGGCATTGAATTTATTATAAAAATGTTGCTTATATCTAATTGTTCTAAGAAATTCTTTAAAATTATATTTCGTTAAGGCTGTGTCTTCGCTTAGTATTTAGGAATAGGACCAAAATTTGGAATATTTTTTCAAATATAAAGGTACTCCAACATTAACATTATATTCTGGTTTCGCTATCCTACAAAGCAGTGGTCCCCAACCCCCGGGTCGCGGACCGGTCCATGGATCAAATAGTACAGGGCCTCCCCAGGAAGATTAAATTATTTCCGTTTTATTTACTCAGGTGTAATTCTCTACGGTTTGTGTGACTTTCCATGGAAATCACTTTATGTTCATTTTTTGGTATAACTGTATGCTATTCTGAAGGCATATTTAAATACAATTAAATTAAAATTATTGAATCAAAACCATCAAAATATAAACAATCAACGTCCCGCCCTCAGCGGGCCGATGTAAAATCGTCAAAGGTTGACCGGTCCGCAGCGATAAAAAGGTTGGGAGTAAGTGAGGGAATTTTTCATGTCGCACTATTCAGCTACTCTAGGGCTTACGGCGACGGACCTCATAAATTTGAACCATGGTCAAATGACGAGGACAGCACCGAGCTGGCCCCCAGATCCTAACTTCCACACCACACCAACGTTTGAGCTTCGACAGATTTAACGTGCATCGCCCCCCTACACGGCGAGTCTTTAGCGGTGGTGTGTGATGGTTCGAACTCATCACACTCCGGCCATGAGTCCGTTACCTTGACCACTAGGCTACCGTGGCCAAAAAGGTTGGGAAGCACTGCTAAAGAGAACTGTAAATATTATTTTATATTCATTTACATATAATAAATAAAAAAAAAACAGTATTTATGGAGCATTTTGAAATTTTAAAAACGCTATGTTATAAACAGATGTAGGAATTATAATGTTGCAAATTTTCAAGAAAATTCAGACATTTTTCTTCTGAAGTTGTGCTACGAAACGTTTAGTTCAAGATCTCGTGCATTTGTCAAAAACAGCCTTAACAAGCAAAATTTTATTAAAAAAATTTAACTTGGCATGTTACCATCTTTAGTTCTTCATATTGATAACAAATTAAGAAATTGTTCATTATTCATTCTTTGAAACTATTTAAACTCAAATACAACAGCTCAAAATGTTTTTTTTAAAAAAACAATTGCGCCCACACCACTCAATTTCTCTCGAAAATATTCAGCAAATAAAAAAAACGTACTGTTACTATCTCTAAAAATTCCTTTCAACTAAAACCAGTCACACTCCCCTTTTAAATATTTCAACAGTGTCAAAAATTGACATGTTTCTTTATTGCGGCAAAGACAACATAAATAGACATTGAGCTATGATGCACTTCCTGGCACGCAGAATCCATTCCTCCCCGCCAGAAGGCCGCGCATGCGCACATTTTGCAATGTCAAGGTTAAGGCAGGGGAAGAGTTTCCTGGGAAATGGGATGGAAATAAGTGGGGGTGTTTGGTAGTGAGGGGAGGAACTGTCTGCATTTTCAGGAGAGGGGTCATTTTTACCATGGGATAAAAGGATATTTTAGATGGAATGTGAGAAATATATAAACATCAAATGTTTTAAATTTGTTGTGAATTATGGACTTTTTTTATAACTTTATTATAAAAAAATCTCGAATATATTATTTTTTTGAATCCTTGCGAATATTACTATTTCCACTTAAGGCTGTTTTTACGTAACGTTAAAAAGATCTTGGGACCAGATTTCGAATAATGTTTTTTTAAAAAGGAATATTCAATTAATATTCTATTTCGAACATTTACACACAAAAAAGGTTCCCAATATTAATATTACATTCTGGCTTCGCGCGCGCGCTATCCTATAAACAGCAGAATATTTTATCCTATTCCTAATTTTTATATGAGTTGACATATTCTTTCTTGTATAAAATGTGTGCTTCACACTTTCTCACCTAACACCGTAATGCAAGATGAGTTTACGTGTTAAAATGAAAGATTTAATATTTAAGGAATATTTTGAAATTTTTGAAAACGCTATGTTATAAAGAGATGTATGAAGTATGATGTGCTGGGTTTTTATGAAAATTGAGGCGTGTTTCTATCTGAAAATATGCTTCAGGCTTAGTTCAGGCTTTTGTACATTTAGCGAAGACAGAGACTTAACTGGAGAAGTCTGTTTCAAAAAACCACGTTTCACTCAGAATTCTCAACTAAAATAATTCATGCACAAAATTTTATATAATAGTTTTCAAGAGATATGTTTTTTATCCCTCAGAAAACATGAAGATAAAATAGTAAGAAGAAAAATAGCAGAAAACTTTCTGGTATTAGATAAGACAAATGTAAAATTTTATTTCTGTTTATTATTTCTACTCATTTTAGTGCAAAAGATAGTGCAATTAAATGAAAAAAAGAGAAATAAAAGGAGTCTGACGTTAAAATATTTCACGGTTATATCACAAAAATAAGAAGAAAAAAATCTAATATTTAGACAAAAAAAAAAAAAATTAACAACATGTTGATCTTTTTCCCACTTAGAAGAATGAGTAAAATTAAAATAAGCAAACGATTCTCTTAGGATTCTTTTCTGATGCCACCTCGATCCATTTAAATACTGTTTTGTAGGATTCATTAAAAAAAAAAGGCACAATTTATCGAGCTTGACGACTAACGATTTTTTTTTCCCCTTTCAGGAAATGTATCTTATCTCAAAACATGTCATTTCTCTTAAGTATCTTGCATAATCTGAAAGAGGGATCATTCTAGAAAAAAATGTCACACTCTTGATATTCAGTTAATAACAAGCCGAGAACGAATCATTCTGAGGGCTGACACACTTTTATGCTTTTATTAGTGATATATTTTTACGTTATAAGTATGACACATATTTTTATGCTATATGTTCATGAAAATATCTTGTGAATGTGAATATTTTACATACTTTTAAAAGTAACCAATGTCAAACTAAAATTTTTTAAAAAAATATTTTTTTTATAAATGTAAAAAATATTTTTGTATCATCGGATCATGCAAACAATAAATATAAGAGTCTTCTATAAAGTAAATATAAAAAAATCTTAAGTATGTTTTTATCCACTGTTATATAAAAGTTATACATCAAAGTTATTTTAACGTGGCTATACCAATGTCTTCCAGATGGATTCATCAACAGTATAGCAGATGTTATCATTTTAAAGAAAAGGTACAAATGAATTAGGTGTTGGAAAGCTAAAATATCATATTTTTTTGACAATTTGAGATTTTTACATTTTCATATTGTGTATAGATCTTAACCTTTCTAAAAATACCTTACTTTAACCTCTAGGGTAATTAGAAGCCCTTAAATTATTTTTAAATAATAGTTGAAACTGGGCCATGCCCATTTGAATGGCGAAAAATGTAAACGAAGTACTTCGCATTTGCTTAAAAGTTGAACACCTGATATACATGTATCAGACATGTATCTTTTACTGTAAATTGAGCCTTTTATTTTATTTTTTTATTTCCTAGCCGATTAGAAGCCTCACTGTATACATTAAAATCAATTTATCTCAAAATGTAAATTTTTGATTGCTCGATGTATCTTTTCTGAGAAACTACTGTTCACAGGTATTTAAATTTTTTTATGATACATTTTTATATAATGATGGCTAGTATATAATGAAATGAGCTTTTTGTAAAAAACGCAAAAATTTATTTTTTATAATTTTTTTATGTGAAAAATGGGTCAAATTTCGCAATGTTTGATAAAATATTTCATAAATTATTAAAAAATTCAAAATTAGCTAAAAGCTCATTTCAGTATAATGAGAAAGGTGTACTTTAATTGTATGAAAATATGTCAAGCATGTACATATAATAGGTTTTGAGAAAAGGTACATCTCGAAAACAGCCAATTTAACATTGTTAGTAGTAGAGAGAGAAGTTTCCAAACCCCCTTAAAAGAAGTAGTATGATCAAATCGCAGGATCGCTAGAACAGGAGCGATGTTATTATTTGATCATGCTGATAGGAATGAACAAACCATAACTGTACAATCGGGGCCAACCCCCTTCCCTTCCCTCCCCCCCATGCAGATGTGTAGCTGGGATATCAGCGATTGCAATGAGCAACAATGGGTAACTCAGCTAACAGTGGTCATTACACCGATCCTCTGGCTACTGCACATCGTCAAGCGCTTTTGTAGTGATGCCAGATATGCTTTCGATTTAGAATCTATCAGACTGGAGTAGGTTTGTTTTTTCAGAGACGGGTTCCGCTTTAAATCGTGCCCTGATGATCAAAGAAGTGTCTGGAAACGTCAAGGACAGCGACGGAAAGCTCGCCTGACTGTGATCTGCCACATAGACTGACAACCAGCATTTCTGGCATGAGGGGCCATTTCATTTGGTTGTGATCCGTTACACTACGGCTTTATGTCGACGACATCCTACGCCCTGTAGCGTTGCCCTTTTTTCATGGACTTCTCGGCTTATATTTCAACAAGATTAGGCTTAGTCACACATGGCAACCCTTTATTTCTTTCTCTGGCGCATTTCAACACTTCCCTGGCCTACGTGATCACCAGATTTCTCCCCGATGTAGCACGTTTGGACTTTGATGAGCAGTCACCGAATGTCCCTGGATTGTGCTGATCTAACTGGAAAGACTTCTTTTATTAAGGGGGGGTATACTTCAAAAAACACGTGAAAGAAAATGCCAAAGGGGCTCATAATTAAAAATATGTTAATCTGGGGGAGGAGGGGGTCTACTCCCTAAACCCGTTGTGTCCGCTACTGATGGAAAGCAATCCTGCAGAACATGCTAGAACTCTACGAGTCGATGTTCATACGGATAATAGCTTGCATCAGGGTCAGAGGCTTAATTGACTGCGTATAATAGATTTTTTTCTTGTAACTGCATTTCCTGAATAAGACAGTTAATTCCTATGATACTATTAACAGCAGTCGACAAACTTTTTGACCTCACGGATCAGTAAATTCATAATTTAAATCCCGCGGACCACTAATAAGATTTTTTAAGGGTTAAATATATTTATAAGAAAAAAATTGTGATCTAAGATCACATAAAATGTACCTAGTTAATAAAACGTAACTATTAATTGTAACCAAATTATGTAAGCTTTATTAATAAACCACATAATAAAATAAACAAAAACTGCAAAAAAAAATTAAAAAAAAGTTTAAGTATATCAAACTTTTAGCATTATACATTCCTATGAAATGGCGTTATTCTATGAAGTAGCGTTTTTATAACTCTTCATGTATTGTTATGAACTGAATTATGTTTCAATGCATCTTAAAACATAATTTAACGGGATGAGTAAATATATTGCACATTTTTCTGGGAACCAGCGAAATTTTCTCGCGGACCACCACTTTGGCGAACCTCTACTATCAGTGTTTCGTTTTCGATACAAGTACATCACACCTACCAATTTTCGTCCCAATCCAAAAACTTCTTGGAGAGTCGTTTTTTTGTTATAGAGTATATAGAGATGAATCAATACGAATATATTGATGTCAAAAAGAGAGGGGGAAAGAACGTAAAACGAACAAAAATTATAACATTTAGCATTTTATAATATTTATTATCCGTTTTCTTAAGTCATTTTGAAATGTAAGAAAAAACAGGAAAACAAAAAGAGAATGGAAATAAAAATACCTCGTTTTATATATTTAACGAAAAATTAAACAAAAAGAAGTAGGTTCACAACGGTGGCGTAACGTACACAACGCATTGCGGGGCAAAGTTTGACTGCTGCCAAGTGCCCTTTGTAAAATCAATTGGGATCCCAAAACCTGGACTGCAGGGCCCAATGCCCTCCGTTACGCCACTGGTTCACAAGTTACATTTTATGAATAATAAAAAGACATACACTATCTGAACGTTTAATTTAATCCACATTTCTTTGAGGGGTCATAAAGGAAACATTTGAGCGCCACCTGGTGCAGTTGCTTGCCACATTCTGTGCACAGTAACCTCTTCAAAGATTAACCCCTTAGAGCGCACGCTTATTTTAAAAGAAATCGGCACAAAAAAAAATCAATTTTTTTTTTCTCATTTAAAACACATTTTAGAGCCTCCTTTCGGACAAAAATAAGAAAAAGTACAAAATCAATCAAAATTTTTATTTTAACTTTGGATTTTGATCCACATTGCAAATAAAAGCCGAATGTTGCAATCTTATACGCACATTTTTATTTTTATTTTCTAATTGCTGTTTCGAAGAACACATATTTTTTTCAGTAAAAATATTTATTTATACTTTTTCAACTGAAATAATAATAACAGCCGAATTTATTTTTAAAAAAAAGTTATTCAAAATTTTGTTTTCTCCGATATATTTGGAAGCAAAACGCAGCACATACCCCAACATTGCAATTATTACGCATGAACGACTCTCTTTTCTTTTCTTTTTTCTTTGATATCCCTTTTAGCTCAACACCCAGCGAAGTATCTTGTGGGAGCTTCTTTTTGTTGTTGTTTGTGGAACAAAACTGGAAAAATGTGACGTTCCGTTAGTCGCAGAATTTCAGAAAATTTTGATCTAACCGAATTTTTTACATTTATATCGCTATGATAACTTTGTATAACTCTTTCCACTAATTTGCTTCTGAAATCTATCTTTTACGCTTTAATTTTGTAATTGCAAAAAAATATGAGTTCCAAATGCTGATGTCTGAAAATGAAAGAATAATTTTTTATATATATAAAAATATTTATGCGAATTTACTATAAACTTTTATCTAAATTTACGAAATTACGACGATGGATAATAGCTGGCGATAGCTTATATTAGAGTGTGAAAATTACAGCAGCATAAAATACGATTCCACTCGAATTCTCTCCAGTGTGCACAGTTTGGTCAGTTTATTTAGCTCAATCGAATTTACTCAATCGCGCAAGTTTAGGGGTTATTTTAATCGTCTTTTTCTTGGATGCCCAGATCGAAAACCTGGTGATGTAGTTTGCTACCTCTGTGAACTGTAAACTTTGCAAAGATTGATAGTCTGTCACAGCAATTTTCACTGTATATTCCTCAACATAAATTGATTAAAATACTGTGTCAGAAGTCCTAGATCAGGGATAGCGAACCCCTGGCACGCGTGCCATACATGGCACGTGGCACAATATTTTGGGCACGCCAGCGATCAAAATGGTTTGCATTTTATTTCAAAATAACAAAGTTCATTATGAAATATTACGAACAAACGCGAGTGATCAGTCGCGGTGGGAGCACACTCGTTTGTTATTGTCTTTCTTGCCTTCGTTACGTCGTGGACTACAATTGCTTATGAAGCAAAGTTTGCCTACGTATAACATAGTCAATTTACTGTCTCAACTGTATTTTAAAGTTTATCTGTGTTATATTTACGATTTTCAGCAAAGGAATAAAATGGGGCAAGATTGTAAGTGTAAAAGAGAATTTCAAATTTGGGGAATCTAGAAATATGGCATGATTAGTAAAGGCTACAAAGCGGTTTGTGTTTTATGATCTGGAATAGTGGTATGTGCAGAGCATCGTCTGTAAAACAGCATTTTGAAACAAATATTAAATCCTCTTGTCAAAAAAGCAAACTACAGCAAAAATAATTAATTGCTTAAAATCCGATTGGCAGATGACTCCAGTTAAGCATACATTGTACTAAAGGTAGCATTTTACAATCCAAATATAAGTTATTTGTCGTCCACACAATCTGTGCAATAGCAGAACTCACACTAATGTTACTTTAATTTGAATAACACGTATAACTAAAACATTTACAACTATACAGTAAACAAAGGGTATTTTTCTGTAGTAAACAGAGATTTTTGTTCTTAGTATTTAATTTTATTATTTTCCCAATAATCACAATTCAAAATTATTTGACGGCACATCTATACCTCATTAAACACTTTTTTAGAAAAAAATGGCACGTTGATCCATAAAGGTTCGCCACCCCTGTCCTAGACATTTGAGAACCTTACAATACTCAAAGCATGGATATGGTTCAGATCAAAACGTTTTACAAGAGAAGTGCCACTGGATTCCTTCAATATTCAAGACATATTCATCCGTGGAATATGCGAGCTAAAGTTAGGATGAGTACAGCTACACGCGTACGGAAATTATGGCTAAAGCGGGGACGAGTGATCTATTTTGTTTCTTTAAATGAAACCAAGGGCGGATGTTTAGACATTTTCTTTCTCCTATTCCAGCATCCGTGCTTCTTCTCACTCTTCGCAATAAATCTCAGGGCGGCGGACTTCCACTCTGGAGAAGCGTGTATTTATTTGTGTAATGTAACTTAATGTTGAACGGTTTATTTATAAGGCGGATGAAAGTAACGGGTTTGACAAGAAGGCATCAGTTTCGTTTAAGATATCAACTACGTTCGGAACCGTGATTTTAAGAAAGCGTATAAATGGATAATTTTCGTGGTATTTAGTGTCACTTAGATTAGAATACATGTATAAAATTGTTTTAAAGATATTTTGAGAAAAAAAAATTTATTTGAATACAATATTTTGGCAAAAAAATGAACTTAGAATAACCTTTTTTCAAAATGTTCTCCTTTTATAAAAAATGCTTCTAAAATAATATTTTGCGCGCGCGCGCTTATATAAAGTAAAGATTTCTCCAGAGAGTCTGAACTATTTTTTAAAAAAAAAATTCACATTATTTTCAGAATCACCACCAATTGAAATATAATTATCGGCGTTTTTTTCTTAAAATGGCTCCCCTTTGTTGTCGTAAAACATGGATAGACCCACTTTTAAGTTATATATTTCAAAAATTCTAGAGTTGAGCCTCTGTACAGAGGTTTGAGCTATATATAGGCAAAATATTATTATAATAGAAGCATTTTTCAAAAAAGGAGAATATTTTGAAAATGGATCATTCTATATGTTCATTTTTTGTCAAAATATTGTACTTAAATAATTTTTATTGTATACTATTCTTAAAACAATTTTATATACATTTTCTAATCTAAGTGACACTAAATATCAACATTATCCATTTATACACGTTTGCAAAATCACGGTTCCAACGTATCTTGATTGCTTTGATTGATTGAATATTAACGTCTCACTGTTTAGCTACACAAGGCTCTTTGAGACGGACACGTAATGAAAACCCTGGTCAAGTGACGTGGACGACTCCTGAGTAGCACCTCTCCTAACACCACACCACACCAATGGGAGGATGTTTCAGCTCGCACAAATTTATCGTGCATCACTGCCGGCTAACGGCGGGTCCTTATATGTACTTGCTCGAATTGCAAGTAAAGCCACGGTCGATACCTTATACCATCTCGGCTACCGCGGCCCCGAACGTAGTCGGATACCTTAAGTAATGTTTTCCTCGAATTTCTTTTATGGCAGCATTAAATTAATCTTAGAAATGATTTTTTTAGAGGTCTCATTTGAAACTGACCTGCATGCGAATGACAGAGCAACATTGCAAAATTACCTAATACCAGGAGTGGGCAAACAGTGGCGGCTAAAACAGTATGAAAATCCGTTTTGAGGAGAGATTTCTTTCCCTTACGCGACCAAAAATTCGTCTTCAGTGGGCACACAAGGGGGGGGGGAGGGGCTCGGTTCCGGAACCCCCAAAGCCTTAGCTTTTGTTCGATTGATTATAATTCTATGCATATAGTGTGTCAAATTTAATTAAGTATTTGTTATTAATAATTTTATTAATTAATGCTAGTTATTCATTCAATAATCACTTTTTTACAGTTTTTTGTTCCCGAAAATCGACAAAATCAAAAGAATATGTTGAGCGGCATATTAGAGCATGATACGAGAGTAGTGGACTTTCGACCCTAAATCTCCCTCTCCCCTTGGAAAATTCCTGTGTGCGCTACTGCACGTCTCGTATATTCTACTACAGAGAAAATAGAATTTCTTTATTAGGAAAGCAAATTATCAGAAAATGTTTCTACTAAGATTACAGACCATCTGCAGAGTTTGGAGGACGAAGTCGCAAGAAGATTTCAGGATTTTAAGAAAATTGAGCTTAAGTTCAATTATTTCTTTTATCCCAATGTGCTACGTGTGCATACATTGATATAGCACCTGAGGATCTACAGCTTGAACTTATCGACTTGCAATCGGATCACAGTAAGAAGAAAATGTTTCATGGTAAGACACATTGACTTTTACAAATCTTAGTCAGCTGAAAAATTTCCATGTATGAAGAAATTTGGTAGGGAATTGTTCTTTATATTTTAGTCGACATATATTTATGAGCAAAGTTTTTCTTGCGTGATGATTGTGTGATTCACAGGCGTAACTAGTCCTCTGAGAGAGTCCTCTATCAAAATTCCTTGGAGGCTCTCTTTTGGTAACCCTCAACGTTTTGTGGTTTTTCACTAACGCGTTTTGGAGCCACTGTAGCTTGGGGGACCCCGTATCATTTAATTTTTTTTTCTCTAATGGGGCTGCGTTTTGGTATTGTTTACCTTTGCAGACCTAGTTCATTTCCCCGGAGGTGGTATCACTTTTTATTGAATAGGCAATGCCAATTGCCGCAAGTAATTTTGGCGCCCAGTTTCCTACCCAGAGGGAAGCACCCGAGCTCTGACGATGCGAAATTGAACTTTGGAATTTAATTTAGCCAAGAGCACACCCAGGCCAAACGGGCACCTCAAGGAATCTTTTACATGCCGCATAATCATACGACGTGGCAGCTGTCGATTTTCAGCATCATGAAAATCCACCGACTTGGGCCTGGGTCGAACCCTCAACCTTGGGTGCAGAAGGCCAGTGACAAACCAACTACGCCACCCAGTCATTTAACAGCGGTAGCTACGCCCCTGTTGTAATGAGAATTTCAACAAGCCCCATCTCATTCAAGATTTAAGAAAATCGTAGAAAAATGTGATAGATACATTTGTCCCATTAAAATGGTTGTCAAATTAAATGTACTTACAACAAAAAAAAAATGACACGAAATTAGTGCAATAAGTAAATCGAATAAAACTGAAATTATTAAGTGATTTTCAAGGTACAATATTTATACCTTTTCTGAGATGCAAATTTAACCGTTGAATGCAATCATTTTTAAAAGTTTGGTTCTCCAGTATCTATCCAGTATCTTCTTTTTACAATGTGGCCCCATGCGCCAAAACAATTGCTCACTAGTTTTATATATTTTATTTTTTTTACTCTTTCTCTGTTGCACTACTTTGGAGTTTTGTTGGCCGCGGTAGCCGAGTGGTATAGGTATCGGATCGTGGCGTGCCGTGTCACGAGTTCGAGCCCAGTACGACTAAAGACCCGCCGTGTAGGGCAGCGATGCACGTTAAATCTGTCGAGAGCTGAAACGTCCTCCCGTTGGTGTGGTGAGGTAGTTAGGAGAGAGGGTGCCAGCTCAGGTGTCGTCCACGTCACTTGACCATGGTTCAAAATTACATGGTCCATCACCAAAAGCCCTCGTGTAACTGAACAGTGCTACGTTAATATTCAATCAGTCATTGGAGTTTTGTTTTTCAACTGTGTATTTAACAATTTTGAGCAATTCCTACGGAATTATTCGTTTATTTTATTAAATTTGAACATTAACAGCATTATATTTGGATAGTAGACTTGGTATTTATCAGAATTATGACCCTAAATCAAACATAAAACGTGAATTAATTAACTCGCTTTCACATCGCAATAATCCAGTACATCTTAAGAGCATACGCCATTGTCAAATTTACTTTTGAGAGAGTTTCCTTAAATGTTTACACTTTTGATTTGATTTTCATTAGCATCACACATTAAAGCAACGCGAGGTTATTGTCAATGTACCTCACAACTTTGAGGCTCTCAGTCAAGAAGTGGCGTAACGGAGAACATTTGGGCCCCCTCCAAAGTCAGATTTTGGGCCTTCAGGTTTGTGATTTTACAAAAGGTTAATTCCTTGTTGATGTATTCTAAAAACACGTTGAGGAAAGCACCTAGGCGTAATCTCTGTGATAAAAATTAAAAATTTGTGTGTCTATGGAGGGTATGAGGAAAGAAAAAGTTCATTCATTCACAATTCATTCAACATAATAACTAATATATTTTTTTTCATTAAAAACTATTCAAATACACAATCGATACTTTTTTAATGAAAACAGTAAGCAAATTGCATTCATTCTATGATTGTTTTATCTCATTAACACCGCGCTAGGACTCTTCAGATATTTTTGGACGTACGATCCTACAAAGAGCACATTACGTGTGTGATACATAAAAGAACCAGTGCACCAGACGCCATAATTCTTCATTTAGTGTGTTATGAATGCCTGGCATTCATAAAAAGAGGCCCGTCAACCGAAGCCTCTGAGCGTGTGTACGCATGCGTAACATTCCCATCTTCGAATTGAAATTAATTGCGCCTTGTCCCAAGGCTGTGCAGAGAAAACGTAAACACGAAGAAAGTGAGTCGTACTCCGTGACCTTGAATGAAGTTTTATCTGGCGTGACGTCACGATTCCAAATCATCACGCCATCGAGTGAAACGGAAGGAGTACGACTGGCTTGTTTGTTGTTTTTCCTGGTCCAATCGCCTATCGCTCGCTGATACATCGCCTGGGTTGCGACAGTTTTAACTGGACTAGAGGTTGGATCTCTCTTTTCAAACTTCTTAACCCTACGCGCTACTTATTTCGTAAAAAAATCGGCTAATAAAATCAATTTTTTTCATTTGAGAGACACATTTTAGAACCTTGTTTCGGACGAAAATGATACAAAATCAATCAAAGTTTTAATTTTAATTTTGGATTTTCATCCACATTGCAGATAAAAAGAGTTGAATATTGCACTCGTTGCTCACGTACATCGACTTTTATTATCTCTCTTTTCGAATAACTGTTATGAAAAAAACGTATTTTTCTCAGCAAAAATATTTATTTATACCTTTTCAACAGAAATAATAATGGTAGTATTTATAGTAAAAAATAATTCAAAATTTTATTTTGTCTGATATATTTGGAAGCAAGCACATACCCCAACGATGCAATTATTACATCTGTAATGATTGGCTTTTATTTTCCTTTATCCTTTTTATTCCTCTTAGCACAATACACAGCGCAGCATCTTGTGAGAGCTTTTTTTTTGGTGTTGGTGGAACAAAACTGGAAAAATGATGTTCCATTATTCATAGAAGTTCCTGAAGACTTTAGTCTATCCGATTTTTAGTTTCTACCGCTGTGATAGTTTTGTATAAGACTTTCTACTAATTTGCTTCTAAAATCTTAATTTTTTCACCTCCATTTTATATATATATATATATATATATATATATATATATACAAAACATATGCGACCCAAATGCTGATGAAGCTAGCAAATGAAAGTATACTTTTTTTATATTTATCTAAATTTTACTATAAATTTTTTTCTAAATTTACGAAATCACGACGACGGATCGCAGTCAGTCTCACAAGTACAGAAGGCGATCTCTTATATTTGAGAGTGAAAATATAGCAGCATAAAATACGATCCTACTCGAATTATCTCAATGGACTAAAATCATGATGGTCACATGATAACGGCAATCACGTGTTTCCCATTGATTAAAAATGGACATACTAAGTTGTTCAACTTGTAAAGTTTATATAACATTTAAAATTTGATGATTGGGTAAAGAGTTCACGAGCTAAAATTCATCAAACAGTTTTCAAAATTAAAAAAAAAATACTTACTTTATACGAATACTTTTAAATTAAGTGCATTTTGTTTAACTATGTGCGTATTATTTCGTTGACAAATATGTACTTTCTAAAAGAAAGTTCCTGCATAAAGCAAAAGTTGGCAACAGTGATGCACATGAACTAATTGGCTGGAAACGCTTGACAATATTTATGATATAAATATGACGTCGCATTAATTTATGAACTGATTGCCCAAAAACACGTGGCTCAGTTATCATGTGACTAAATGACGTCACATGAATTTAGTCCATTGTACAGAGTTCTGCCAGTTAAGGGCAATCGAATCAACTTGGTCACTCATATTAAGGGATTAATGATTAACACAAATACGTGCATAATTGGCGCAAATTAAACCGAATGTTTTTTAGGGGGGAGCGTTTAGACGAGATTTCAACATTACATTTACAGAAAAAAAATTCTGACAGACATCGTTAATGTTCTCAGAAGAATTAATGTGCTAATATTTTTGCAATGTCTCAGCGGCAACGTCTGTGAAGTAAAGGGATGTACACATACATAAGGGTGGAGTTCTAACGTCGTGAGTAGTTAGCAAACAAGAAAATTTGTCACAGCCTCATTTTAAAATTAAAGCAGTATTTATTTGCTTCATAGGTTACTATAAAAAGTCCAATAAATATGCCAAGCCGGGCGGACAGTCTATTTCACGGGAATTCAATTCCTTTTTCCGAAAGGCACTCGCTATTCCCTTTTCTTTTCAGGACTCCTATCCAGTTTTTCTCCTTCCAGGGCTCTACATCAAGTTTTCCATCCAGGGCTCTACACCAAGTTTTCCATTCAGGGCTCGATATCTGTCTCCATCCAGGGCTGGATATCTCCGTCTCACTCCAGGGCTCTCTATCTGTCTCACTCCAGGGCTCTATCTCTCTGTTTCCATCCAGGGCTCTATCTCTCTCACTCCAGGGCTCGCTCCAAGTTTTTTTCACTCTCTGTCCCCCTGTTTCGAGCTTCGAGCTTCGATTGTAAAAAGAGGGCTGTGACGTGAACACATCACTCCGCCTCTTATCTGGGGCTAAGTTTCTTTGCGTTATGAGCGTGGTTCGGTGGTAGAAGGTGTGGCTTCTGAGAGGGGAGGCAATGGAGTGCAGGCGAGGTTCCTGTAGTTGAATAGCGTTGGTTAGTGAGCTTTTGGACTTTAAGGAACTGACTGACCCGGCAGAAGGAAGAAAAACTCTATTGAATTAAAATTAAATAAGGTGGAGATTACATAATATGACATTGGTAAAAATTAAGAAGGAAGGGGAAAATTAAGGAACATATTGACACTAAATTATAAAAATAGGGAAAAAATTAATCAGTAAGCGCTTCAAAAATTAGAAACGCTTGTTCTTTGACATCAGTTTTTGCTTTAAGAGCGGGGAGAATCTTTAGTGATTTTGGAAATTGTTTAGCGATATTTGCAAATATTTTAAATAGATCCATTATATTTTGAAATTCAGAAGAATTATGAACGTTAGAATTATATATATAGAAGCAGAAGTTTGGGAGAAGCTTTGACTTTCCCTAGGGGTACGTTCAACCTGAGGAAGAGGGATCATTATCATTATTATTTATCGGAGTTCCTGCGGTAACGTTGGCAAAGGACAAACCCTCGACAACTTTATTGCTATTAAAATTATTTTTATTTCTATTTAGGAGGGGGAACCCTTCTTGGGTTTAGGAAATTTAGGGCATTTCGTGTAACAGGCAGAATGCCCGTACACGTGGCAATTTATACAGTAGGGGTTTTCCATTCTACTAGAGATTTCGCAGTCTTTGGTGGTGTGTTCCAATCCACACTTAAGGCAACGCGGTTTCATGTGGCAGTTAGCTGCCGTGTGATAAAAGTTGTTGCATTTATAACATTGGGTAACACCCCTGATAGAATAACCTTCAAACTTTAACTTCTAGGTGACCAAGATGAGAAATGTCAAAGGCGGTAGCATTAAAAGTATTTCTGGGTAAGTTAACTAAGAAAAAAGGAAATGGTAGTTTGGTACGCTTTGAAATTAATTAGCTACAACTAATTATAGAGTAGCCAAGTGCTTCTAAATCTATTTGAATTTCTTCCGTTAGGGTAACGCGAGGGAGACCTTTAATTACAGCTTTGATTGGCTTGTTTTCTTTGGGCTGTGTATGACATAGAATTCATAATTATTATCCGCTTCCAAAAAGTGGGTAAGTTCTCTGTTTTCTTCGTCCGTGTTAGCGAAAAATTTAATGTACTCTCCTGCCAATTTTATTTTTAAATTAGGGAATTTTTCAGTAATATTTTTTAATTGCTCTCTGTAATTTATAACTGTTTTTAAAGTTATAGGAAGTGGATTTCTAGGGGCGGGGGGATCTTTTTCAACAGCTGCTTCTTCCATCGGTTCTGGGTCCTGATTTAACATTTCAAAGTTATTCCGCGTGGGGATAGGTTGAAGTACTTGCGTTGGGGTGGTAGGTCGGACAGTTTTCTTGGGAAAGGCAAAACCTTCCAAATCCTGCTTCTTAATTTTATGCTTATTGGATTGCTTTTTATCATTTACATTAGAAAGATCTGAATCTGAGTCTGTCCCCCTGTTTCCTCAAAATCAACCCTTTTTAAACACCAGGGGAGGGTCCACAACACGCCCCTCGTCTTCCTAATTGGCAGGCCAAAAAAAAGGTCTGCCCTCGTTCCAGGGCCACATTCGTCTCCTATTTGTGCGGCAAACACAAACACATTCCTGGTCTGTCTGGAATCTAAGGGCACCATAATTCTCATCTAACTTCTGAAACTCTTATTCATCACACACCTGGGTTTTATAACCCCATTCTCTCGGCACCGGCTTTCATACAGGCTTCGCCTATACGTCAACCTATTGTCACCGGCTCTCTTTGGTTATTGTTACTTCCAGAATGGATGTCGGCTTTTGTCCGAGGCCAGACAATACACAATGACCCCATAGCCACGTGCTCTTGTCACCTAACGTCTGTTTGGGGCCATAAAACTTCGCATGAATAGATGGGTGAGGTTCACCCCAATCGAAGACGTCACAGAGTTTATGAGCTCAACCTCCCCCATACACCAAGTGATTTTTAACCTTCAGTTTAAACTTTATCGCATTCCCTTACTTATCCATTTATTAAATGTAAACCTTTCTACAGTGGCGTACACAAACTACTTCAAAGAAGGGGCTACATTTTTAGAAAAACCTTGACGAACCTTGAGAGGTTTCAACTTCCAAGACCCTCCCCCATTCTTGTACACATCACTGACTACCCCTCTCTTACATTTTAGGAGAAAAAATTAAATTTGTGTTCTATTTTAACCTTTTAAATCTAAGAATTATGTATACATATTTCAGCCTGGTAAGTAAGGGAAGGTTGGGCCTTTGAAACTCTCCATATTTAACCCTGCAATCTTATTCCTAAGTCTAAGAGTTTGATTTTTTTTATTACTAAAGTTATTTTGCTTTCTGTTTTATCAATTGTTAAGCATGAAGTTAGAATTATCGTAATTTAGTATGTATCAGTGGTTATATAGTTATACATTAAATGTGCTGTCTTTTGTTATGTTTCTATTCATTTTTTGAATTATTAAAGAATTTATTCTGCGGAAATACTGAGATATACATCTTGACGGAGCGATTCATACAGCGCCGCTGCAAGAAGTAGAGATTCTCACAGTGCTTCTTTAATGAAACGTTGCGCACTATTATTCAGTCTAAAATCTTTTCACGCAATTTTTTCTCTGTTCAGTCTCCCTCAAAAAGCCAAAAGAGTTAACATTTTATAATTGTATTTTTAAATTTTGCTGTCTATCGCGTCCCCCTTACACTCTCCAGACCCCTTCCCCCGATATTTTTTATCATCTATATTCTTTTACCCTCTTTCACATCTAATTCTAAAACAGATAAAGGGGCGGAGCCTAGTGGCCGTATCGGATCATGGCAGGAGTTCGAGCCCCGTACCACAAAAACCCGCCGGGGGGCAGCGATCACTTAAATCTGTCAAATGAAACGTCCCTTGTTGGTGTGGTAGTTGGGAGGGGGGTGCCAGCTCAGGGGTCATCCACGTCACTTGACCATGGCTCAAAAAGGTCGTCGCCAAACGCCCCGTGAGCTGAACAATCGCGTTTTATTCACCACTCACCCTAAAGAGATTTAAAATTTAAAAGGGAAATTAAAAAAAATTATTTGATACGTGTGCATTTAATGGGAAAGGTGGTTTATAATGATTCGAAATAACAAAGTTTATAATATTTTGAATGAAGAGAAAAATCTGCCCGCATACATTGATTGCTTTGAATTTGTATAAGAAAATAATATTATTTATTCTTGAAAAATATCTTTTGTAATACAAGAAACAATATCATATAGAACAGCGGTTCTTAAACTGCGGTCCGAGGACCCCTGGGGTCCCCAGTCCCTTTCTAGGGGGTCCACGGAACTCTCATGTAACGTTGTTTCCGTCTTTTACAGACTCTGAAAGGCCTTGGGGAAAAATTAAAGGGATGTACATACAAACGATACTAAAAGTCCCCAATGGGGGAACCTACAGAACTTGTATTTGATAAAAATTTAAGTTGGGAGGGAGGGGAAAATTTTGGCCCGGAGTATCCTGATACATAAAGAGGGACCACGGCGATCGAAAGTTTAAGAACCGCTGTCACAGAATATTGCTCAAAATATAAAAACAATTAACAAATAAAAAGCCACAATTTTTTTTCCTTGCGTGTACGCGTTAATTTCCCTTAAGAAAATTCTGAACTCTTTTTTTTTTTTTTGGACTTTCTGTTGCATTGAGAAAGACGAATTTAATCTGTGTCTGTAATTTTTACAGATTATTCAATCCCGCCATTTTAAGGTTTAACAATATTATTCCACACAACATTTCATAATTTATTTTCATTGTAGTATTATTTGATATGCGTGACTAATTAGTGTGAATAAATAAAGTAAAAATTAATTAATAGCATTGACTGATAAATTATTTTAATTACTTATGAGAAATTCAAAAGCTTTTGACAAAATAACCGAAGCGATTGAGTTTATTAACAATGGTTAGGAGCCTTGCAGAGATATTGACGAAGGACTTATGAACCAAGAGGAGCTCGACACCCGATCTGATGTTGACGGATTGATGGAACAGTTGATCTCTTTTATAAAATCTTCGTCTACTGTCTTGCTGAATTGGGAGTTAAGCATTAAATATAGAGCTTGCCATGTTTATCTCATAATAATAAAAATAAAAATTTAAAAAACTTTAAATTTAGGATTTACGCAAGAAAAATAATTAAATTACCGGAGCCATTGTGTTGTTTGCGTTGTAATATGTGAGGAAATTTTTTATTTTTATTGTTTGGTTCTGTGACACCCGATCTGGCGGTGGCGTGGCTACAATGGACGTGGTTAGAGCGGACACGTAACATTTGGTGGTCTGAGCGGACACTTGGGGAAAACCTCGTGGGTTTGAAAAGGGGCACAAATTTTTTTAATTTGCGAATGT
>BMAV01021543.1:0-55063 GCA_019973955.1 Trichonephila inaurata madagascariensis
ACACCATTTTCCCGGCCCCCAATGAGTTTAACCCTTTGACCCCGGGGCATTTTTGACGAACTGTGCTATTTCACCTTTTTCCCTGAACCTTATACTGCTTCGAATTTTTTTGTCTTATCATTCCAGGGGGAAAATTCATTCCTTTAAAAAAAATTTGAAACCCGTCGGGCACCGAATATTGACCCATCTTCAGACCCGTGCTAATAGTGTACAAAACCCCCAACTTGATGGAGAATCAGCTCGTTTTTTTGAAGGACCCTAACACCAAGCCCGGACTGGCCTATGGGGCGTATTTTTTGGTTTTTTACCGGTTGTGATGTTCGGAGAGTATTAATGTAAAATTTCACGGGTTTTTTTTAAAACGACCCTTAAAAAAATCCCAACGTAGAACAAAATTTGAACATTTTACAATTTCTTGAACTTTAACCTTTTTTATTCTAAAGAATTGCTAATTTGTTTTTTCGTATTATATATATTGGAAATCTGAAATTTTAAAGAATTGGTAATTTTATTTAAAGTTATTGATGATCATGTGATTTGAGAATTGAATTCATAGGATTTTATTTTTATTATTTCATATTGCATGAATTTTTTATTTGTATTATTTCATATTACATGAATTTTATTTGAATTACTTTTGAATTTTAATTATCTTAATGTAAACTCCATAGGAGTTTAATGGGGTAATGGTAAAACCCCCCTCGTATAGGGGCCTACTTTAAAAAAAGATGTTTTGTTTACACCAAGATTTCTGTAGGACCGAGTGCAGACGCACTCCATTTTCCCATTAAACTTTTTTTTAAATGTTACACTTGTCTTCAGTGATTTACTGAATTTAAATTAGCTAATAATTGTGATGATATGAGGGTTTATTGATACAAAAGCTTCTACCACTTATAAACAATGAATATTACTCACTGATTGATTGAACCATTGATGACCAAAAAGGTTCAATTTCAAAGATATCAGTGACTGTGGGGTTCCCAAAGGGAGATGTTTCTTCATCTTTTGTTCCTTAAACCATGATTAGACAAACCCCTTGCATGGATAGGGGCATTAAAACATCCTGGAAAATTCCATCTCCCGCAGGGGAAAAATTGTTTCCCTCATAGAAAAACCTGGTTAGCTTAAAATTATCTATCTTCAAAGGATTCTTCTTTTTTGAGATTTTGAGGTCAACAAAAAAAACGACACGGTCCCCCCTATGACGGAAAACCCCCATATTCTTCCCGATGAAAAGGGGCAATCCTTATCCCTAATTTTGCGGTATCCTCTAAACGTGCACCCACCCTGAGGGGAAAAATAGAAGACGATTCGTCGACCATATTCTTTTTTTCCCCTTATCAATACCCTTAAGGTTTTTGGGGGTGAGAAAAACGACGTTTGGAATTAACATCTGTTACAAGAGGCCTGGGAATTACTGTTCTGCCGTAAATGTTATGTTTTTGAAGGTGCCTTCTAAATGTAAAATTTGAAACTGGAGAATCCAGGTGCTGATTAAATTCTGAAGTCACTTTTGCGGCTGGTTTAAATTAACGGAAGAAATTGCTTATTCTTAATATTTGATTTAAAAAAATTACCTTTGGACATTTGGTAAATATTTTTGAATGTTATTCTGAGGGGAAAAATTAGCAATTTTTTTTCAATTGTTTAAAAAATTTATTTTACCAAACTTATCTGATAAACAATCCCCTTTTGGTATGGGAAAACCTGATTTGTAAAGCAGAAAAATTAAGCTATAAGCACGACAATAGTCAATTGTGTTGAATATAATCTAAAAAAGAAATGCAAAAGGCTATAGAATGGATTCACAACAGGTGTCCGTGATTTTTCTTACATTTTCTAGCGTTGTTATAATATCACAGATGATTTCTTTGAAAGTTCACGTATTTTAAAATAGGAAAACGGATTTAGATTTCTTGCACATTATAGGATTATTTTACCAACTTAAATCATTTTTCTTTCAAAAAAATTTCATTGAAAATTTGTGATTTTTCATTGCTTTCTGAAAGCGAAAATGTAATACTTTTTGACGAAAATTTATCTGTTGCTACCATGTTACATAATTGTATTATGTTAAAGGCAAAGGAAAGTTGCAAGTTTTGCTTTAATTTTGTTACGTCATTTGGTAGGGTTTCATTGTTTTGTCTATTGTACTTCTTTCAACGCGACGGTGCATATTTTCTTGAAGTTTATGTAAATATTTCAGTAATTTAAATTACAATCAGATTCTTTGTTTTTCTTGAAGCACTCGTTTCTAAAACAGTAAGCAAGAAAAATTAGAGTTAACAGGCAAGAATAGAAGATATTTCATTTTACTTCTTTTATCTCTCTCACACAATATTTAGATTAATACATCTATTAAATTGTAATTTCAACTGGTACCTTACCCTTTCATCCAATTGCATTTAGCAATCTCATATAGAAGTTTTTTCTCCTTCTTTTCAAGCTGGGAGATTGTATCATAATTAATTTAAAATAAAATGGCTATTGAGTTCTTAGTTTTGTTTTTTCGTGTCTTGCTTTATCCATGGAAGCTAAACAAAAAGTAAAGGGGAAACAGTTTGAAAATTAAAAAAGAAATTTGGGGTTTTTAAAAGTTTAAAATTTATTTTCACTTAATGTAGTTGATTAGCATTTATAACAAATTTTTTGAAACATACACTTCTGACCATTACAATTGATACACCTAAAAGAATTCCAGATATCAACATGATATGTATTGCACATATATATTATACTAAAGACAACAAGTGATTAAATTTTCCAAAAAATTAAAAGCATGGATCGCTAGGGAAATTAGTACCCAGAATAACCATTTAAGGCAGCAATAGCAGCTCTTATATGAGTGGACAGTGAGTCAAAGAAAAATTGCATAGCTTGTATAAATTCAACTGTTCTTGCATATTCAACGCAATGCCACAATGCATCGACTGTAGTTGCTAGTTTATGGTGACAAGCCACTCGCTTGGCAATAATTTAACAGATGTTTTTTTGTTAGGAAAAATCGGGGGAATGTGGGGGGCGGTTCGGGCAACATCGCATGCAGTGGTGCATTATCCTGCTGAAACGCCGCGTTTTACAGAGCTCTGAGAAAGAGTAAGTGTCACGGGACTCCTCACAACAGAAATGTAATATCCACTGTTCAAATTTCCACCAATACGAACAAAAGGGGGCAGAGATGTGTATCCAATGGGACCCCATCGACATACAAGTGGGCATTCTCTTTGATGCCGCCTAATGTGGATGTAACCATCATGATGCTGTAAACAGAACATGGATTTGTTTTACAAGATGACGTCTTGCCGTTGCTACCTGCAGACTCGTCGTGGATCACATCATTGAAAACGCTCCTCACTGTGATATTATTTCAAAGGGTAACGAAGACGTGTTTGCGACAGTCCATGCTACACCTTCTTAATGTAGCTATTTAAATGGAGGGTATTTTATATTAGTGTAATGCTTTTTAATTATATATACTAAATAATAATTTTCGGGGTATTATTGGGGTATAAACTTTCCCTTTAAAATAGGAATGATCAAAGGTGAAATTCAATCTTTGCAGGAAGATTTAACATCGAGAATTTGTGTTTGCATTTTATTCGATAAGGTTTCTAGTTACCTAGCAGGTCTTTTAAAACAAAATTCATAGTGATTTAAAAAAGTGTTATTTTACATATTTACAACAGTAACAATTTGCAATGGGGAATCACAGAAAGAATTTCATAACATAATTATTGAAAAATTTATTGAATTTATTTCCCTTCAAATTAAATTATTAGTAACTATGTACAAATTAAACGAGTGAAAAGGGGAAGTTGAACATCGTGTTGGATAACTACCACAAAAAACACATATGTGTATATCATTCAAAAGGAATTTGAATTTCTCATTCTATTTATATTTTGAATAAACTATTTTCTAATTTCCTTTTAACGAGAAACCATTTAATTAGTTCCATTTTTAATTAAAATCAAATAAATGAAACACCACAGAACATTACTATAAATTTCCTTAATAATTAAGAGTATCGAATAGATAGTTTTATCTATAAATGCATAGAGCAATTGAATAATTTAACTTAATTGCTCTTCCTTTAATTAACTATATCTCTATAATTGTATAAATAAATAAGTGAGTACAATTAAGTTCTTTCATGTAGTTCACCTGTAGATTATATTTCATTGATTTATACTAAAAATAATAGAAAAGATCAGTGATTTTTCTATGAATGAGTGATTTAATATTAACGTCGCAATTTTTTGTTTACGGCCCCGGAATTTTTTGAACCATGGTCAAGGGGCGTGGACGACACCTCTCGAGTTGGCCCCCCTTTTCCCTCTACCACACCCCCACCAACGGGAGGCCCCGTTTAAAACTTGACAGATTTAACGTGCATCGCTGCCCTACATGGCGGGTCTTTAGGGGCACGGGGGCCCGAATTTGGACAAGACAAGCCACGGTCCGATACCAAACCCACTCGTCTCCCGGGGCCCCGTCGATTTTTCTATGTTAAGTAAACGATCTTTGTCATCACAGAATAGCTATAGGCTATCTATTGCCCGACGAAAGAAGAAAAAAGGCCACATTTTATCTAGTGTCACATACATATTCTGACATTAATCACATTGTAAGATAGAGAGGATCTCTTATGTTTCCTCACTTTTCTAGTTATATCTTGGTCACGCAACTGAGGGAAAGGTTCTATTCAATAAAACGCTTAAGATTCGTACAATTTGTTTTATATTAAATGTACGTATAATATTATCCCGGAGAGCGATAATATACTCTTAGCACCAAATAAGTTGCTCAAATTAAAATAAAAGTAAATATTTTGGGTGGAGTTTATCGAAAGAGAGATATGTATCATTTGAAAGTTTTTTAAAATTTTTTCTCGCCTTGTATTTTTTTTCTTTGAAAAATAAAATGATACAATATCGTTATTTTAAAATGTCATTATTTAAAGGAGTGGGTTATTTTGAATAAATTTTCTGTAAAAGTAACTTGAATAAAAAAATCTTTCGAGGAAGATTTTTCATATTTGAAATTTTTAAAATTCATTCTATGTTTAAGGACATTAATGTCTATTTAAGATTTAAGACTATTTTAAAAGCAGATTTATATCGTTATATATCAAGGGATTTTTGAATTATGCCAATTAAGTTTGTATAGATTTTTTGATTTTAACTCATAAAAGAAGTCAATTGCAATACATATTCTAGAAATTTGTTTTTTAAAATGAGGACAACATATTTACTCCAGTTTTACTTTGATACGACAACTTATTTTTTTTAACTAAAGAAAGCTATTAATGTGCAATCTTTGATATCGTAAGCAAAACGGTAATTTAAGAAGATTTAAAACCAATCCAAGATTTGATTGGAGAAAATATGAGCAAAAGTATTAAAAACACGTATTATATGATTATTAAAATTGTAAAATGTGATCTTGTAATACATTAAATATTTTAATTTCACATGCAAGACTTCGAAGCCCAGTGACTGAGTGGTAGTGTATTGCTCTTCCTCGCCCCAGGTCTGGGGTTCAAACCCCGGTTTTAGTGTCAAACTGACTACTTGACCAAAACATTTGCTCTTGCACATCAACGCCAAGGTCATAAAAACTGAGATTTGTATAGTAGGCCTTGGTTCTCACGGGCTGTTGCACCACTCAGTTTAGTTTGTTTAGTAAGACTTTGACATAGCAAATCTCTGTTAAAAGGGGAAAACAAGGACATCATTATTCTTAGTATTATATATATATATATTTCTCTAAACAAAAGAATTTTCTGTTTTCCTTATTTCTCTTTCTATATATGTGTGTGTTTATATAAGATTTTTATTATTTAATAAAATCTTTCAATGACTCCTAGTTGTGGAAAGGTTATACCGTTTTTAAAAATAAAAATTCTGTATTTGAACTATCTTATTAAGAATAATACAATTCCAAAAATATGCCTTAATATTAAAAGTAAAAGAATGAAGCAAAAATCTCTTTAGAATATAAATAATTAAATTTTTTTTCATGATTTTCACATGCTATGAATTAGATTATAATATTGTAAGTGAAGAAATACTGAAAAGGTAGATTTTATTAAATGTTCCTCTGCATTTAGATAAAACCAAGAAAATCCCTCCTTATTTTAGTATCCACGAGAAAAAAAGTAAAGCAGGAAAAATTATAAATAATATCAAAAAGAAAGAGAGAGAAAAAGTGGATTTGGAAAATGTTAGATCATACACCGATATAGTTTGTTGATAAAATACTTTTCTCAAAAGATTTAAAATGCACTTTGCTTCTAATGTTAATGGAAGCTTTATAAATATGTAAGTAAAATACGTATGTGTTAGCGAATACGTGTGTATGTGTGTCTTTTTTCTGAGCTTAAATATTTTTCATTGCGTCGAAAAATAATTCTCATCTATACTATACTATATTATATTATACTATTTAACAAATGAAACAAACTAAAAATGGAAAAATTATTCTTTATTTAGATTTTTTGCACAATGTAAGTAATGCTTGTTCTACGACCCTTATATTGCTTAAGAAGATTTTAAAACAATTTTGTGCTTCTGAGGTATCATATATGCATCTACTTTTAATAGCAACTTCAAAAATAAAAGGTTAGAGGCTAAAAGGGAAAGCTGGAATTTATTAAAAACTTATCTTGAAAAGCTTCTGTATTGTGGCGACACACTCATTTTAATCTTAAACGAAATTTAATTAATCGTTCTCCTTTGTGTTTATATTTGATCTACAAAAAGGGTTTTTCCCTTTAAATTTAGTACCCCCGTAATTTTTGTTTTTTAATAAATTGTATTCCAGGAATGGTAGTTGAAAGTTTTAGGGGAAAAAAAGTAGGACTTAATAAATAATTAAATATTGAAGACTGCGACCTACTATTTTTATCCAAACTCATGAATCTCAAATGACTAGTACATTAATGAAAATTGTATGGTATCGAAGGATTTGAAGACTCTGTTAAAAGTAGTGGTCATATATTTTAGTAGCACTGATTTTTAAACCTTAAAATTGGAAAAAAAATTATTCAGTTTGAAAAATTCCGTTCAGTTTTCTTTTCTTAAATACAATATCTGCAAGTAAACGAAGGGATATTCGAGCTGTTTAAATCAAATATTTTCAAAATTTAAATTTTTTTTTGTCTTTTTTGCTTTTTAACTCATGGGGAAACTTTTTTAGTTGTTGATTTTTAAAAAACTAAATATTGGTTTTAATTAAAAAAAAATCGAAAAATTTTACGGGAGGAAAGGGTTTTTAGGGTAAAATGGAAAAAAAATTTCCTTTTTTTTTTGATCAAGCAATTTAAATGATATTTCAAAAGTTTTTTTCACAAGAAATTGTAGTGAACTTCCGTTCGCCTTAGTGTGAGATGCAACCTAAGGAAGAGACATATCTAAGACTTGATAATTTTATTTTATTCGATTGTGAAAATTCAATATGGTTGCAAATAGCTAATAAAAGAGAGTTATATCCCTAATTATTATTAATAATAATTATAGTTATTTAAAATATGAATTTATGGGAAACAAAGGGAGTTCGGTTTTTTCCCTTCGGATACCGATAACAATTCTTCGAGTCCTATGCCAAGATACGTTGATAATCCAACTTATAATTCTCACAGATTATTTGTATTTCTGGCAGAAACACTAGATGAATGCATCACTCGTTGGAGTGAAAATACTCCGGCTAAACACACATGGAGTAACAACAAATGAACAAAAAAAATCAATAGATAGATAAAAGAAAAAACAAGGGATAAAAAACAAAACGGGAAAATCGGGCATGTTGCAGATCTTTTAACTGCTCTCTGGTCCTCCAGTTTCTGTTGTAGATGTTACCAGAGACAACTGGGCAAATCTCCAGATGCTCAGGATTCATTAAATTTTCTCTGTACCAAACGCAGTTTGGAGAGGGTCTATGTAGGCCTTTAGTCTATGTCAGCGTTTCTCAAACTGTGGGGCGCGAGCCTATCGTAAAGTCGAAAATAAAATATTTAAAAAAATACAAATTTACTCAAAGGAAGTAAAAGAAAGTACATTTTGACATAATAAAAGTATAATGCATATTTCCACTGATATAATGTACTTAGAAATGCATCAGCACTGTACAATGTATTTGATAACTAATTTATCAATACTAAGTTAAGAACAAATTTATTATATTACTAGTAACTCCCATGGGCTTGTCATATACAAAATTATATACATAATTAATTACTTATCTTACTAATGTGAACGGTTTACAATTAAAACCGTATTGTAGCCTTACGTAAAATACGATATTATTGAATTCAATGCATTGTAATTGTATGGAGGGGGCGTGAAGAAATTTATGATTGAAAATTGGGTCGCAAGTATTGAAAGTTTGAGAAGCACTGGTCTATGTAGATGATCCGCAAGGCAGTCGTGCTTGGATTCTATTCTGAAGACAGCAACCGTATGCTATCTTGGGTGAGCATGGATCTTTTTTAGCGTCTCCCTCCTAGACTTTTCACAAATTTGTTCAGATAAATAAACTTCATTCATACAGATGTAACTCAAATTAACTCTAACACGAATACAAACACTGACGAGGTTTTGTTGCTACCTTCATCCTCGATATCGATTCCTTAATTTAAAACCTTCATTTACATAAGTCGCGGTTCCTTTACAGAAAGAGGTTTTCTAGTCAAACAATCCACCGAAAGAGTTTCTTCTTGATTATTAGTAGAAGGGCCCAAAGAGAACCTATTACTGTTCACAAAGAACGATATTAATCTACATACATGCACTTATATATATATAATAATATATAATTGAAATAATTCGAATAAAGCATTTTTCATTTTAAATTTAGCTTACAACAACTTTCTCTCTCTCTCAATAAAATTTGAGAAATGAGCCTCTCACAAAGATCAAATCTTACTCATATGATGAATTCACAGATTAATTGCTATTAGTAACAAGTATAACGTATGAAGAGCTTTTAAAATAGTCTTCAGAAAATGTATAATAAAGGGAGAAAAATAAAATAAATCGAACTGAAAAGAAATTATTATTCATGATCTTAAAATTGCAAAAAATAGGATGATTTACAAATGTTAAATACTAGAAGTAAATCAAATAAAAAAGTAAGACAGGTAACCAAACCACTATAATTAAAGTCAACATTGTAGCCGAAAGGACTGTCTGTGAAATCTAGGTATCTCATAAAAATTCCCTCGAGTTTTTACATAACGCAGGAAGAAATTGAGGTTGATAAAATAAGAACTTATTTCTTCTTATCTTTTTTCTTCTTATTGTTTTAAAAAAAGCAATTATTTTTAGAAATGTTTTCAAATGGGATTATGTGTACATGCATATAGTCTCAATGGCTTAGCAAATAATATAAGCTCTTTATTTTTCGAAATATATGAAGTTCGATTTAGTTAAATATGAATTAAAGAGAAAATTTTTTTTGTTTACTTCATTTCAATAAGTTTTATTTTATTTTTGAACTTTCAGATTAATTATCAAAATTATAATACTTACTAATGATTTTAAAAGATATGATTATTCTTTATATTTTAATTAATTATTTCACACAACTATTAAACGTCAAACTCTTTTGAAAATCATTTGAAAACTGACAAATGTTTTATTTTGGGCTATTAAGATGTAAACATTTCAGCACAACTATTGTAATTTTGCGGGCTGGGTGGTGTAATTGGTTTATCTCTGGTTTTCTACTCCCAAGCTTACGGTTTCACCCCCGGCCCAAGTCAGTGGATTTTCATGATGTAAAATCGACAGTGTCAATGTCGAATCATTATGCGGCATGTAAAAGATCCCAAGAGTGCCTGTTTGGCTTGGGTGCTCTCAGCAAATTTAAATCCTTGTGCAATGTTACGGGGTCTCAAAGGTGTTAAATTTCTCTAGAGGGCTGAAAATGTAAACAATTTTCATTCAGGTATAATTATTTTAAATTTAAATATAATAATTCGAATCTTTTACACATTATTTATAAAGGAATTGGGCTTCAGAACAGTAAAATTTTTTTAAAATATAACCATAATTTTAAAAATCATAATCATATGAAAATAAGAAACTTTTATATAAAAAATATTTATTAAGTTTTACGTTGCGCATGCTATTTTCTAAAATAATAGCTTTAATTACTAGCTATAAGTTGATTTATAAAGATAAATGTATCTTTATTTCACTGTAATAATATTATATGTAGAATAATAAATTATATTTTTTACAAAATAAAATATTACATTTTCAAAATTTTTAAAAAAAATTTCAATATTTTTGAAATATTTTGAAATACAAAAGATATATTATTCTTAAATGATGTAGTCTTTAAAGAGTATGATTTATTTTATAATTATATAAAGTTTTATACATTACACTAATATTTTAGAAAATAGCGTGCACAACGCAAACATTACTTAATATTTATAACAGAATTTTCATATGCTAATAACTTTTGAAAGTATGATTATACTTCAAACATTTTGTACTTTTTTGAAGCCTAAATCCCTTGTAAATAATGTGTAAAAGTTTCGAATTATTTAATTTAAATTTAAAAGAATTATAACTGTTTGAAAATTGTTTAAATTTAACCCCTCGAGAAAAATTAACACCCCTGAGACCCCTTACATCGTCAGAGCTCAGGTGTCTTCCTCTGGGGAGGAAACCGGATATCAAATTTACATTGCGGTAATTGGTATTTCACCTGTATGGTGCCCACTAAAAAATGATACCAGCTCCCGGGGAATGTCTACAATGCTAAATACTAAGACGCAGCCTATTGGAAAAAAATGTAAATTTTAGCCGATAAGGGCATGAGTTACAAATGTCTATGACACATTGAATTATGAGGACGCTATTTTCAACCTCGTTTTCTTTAGTATTGACATTGTTCAGGGATTAGAAAAAGTGTAGACGGCTTCACTCTAGCTTCAAAGCCCTAAAATGAGTTTCATCTAAAAATGCTTCAGTACATTCTTCATTTTCATCTGCATTCCTTTGGTAATTTCTAACGCTTTTATAAGTACTATTTTTCGAAAGAGTCTTAAATGTGCACATATTTTTTGTTTTCAGTATCAGACAATTTTTCTTCTAAACATCGTCTTTCACCTCTCCCCCAGATCTTATATGGGCTAGATTTTCCTTAGAAATAGTTTATCAATGTTAAAGAGAACGAATATTGAATATTTCGACTCGGAATTCAGCTTCTTTGATCTCCTATTCTTTTATTCCATGCCAAGAAAATTTCTTGTGAGTTGTGTTCAATACAATAAATCAGGGTTTCTAGTACTGTATCTTCTTTCAGTGAAGCGAATTCTTCTGCATCTTATGGTGAACCAATATTTTTTTAACAAAAATACTTTAGACTTATGTAGGTCAGTCAAATATTTAAATTATAAAATTTAAAATTCAAATTTGTTAAAATTTTTATTCTTGGTACTTCAAAGTTAAAAGGTATTATCAAAACAAGCAAATATAACATAAAAAACTAATTAACAATGCGAAGAATGAAAAAATATTGATTACTTAAGTAAGAATCTCTTTCACAAATTAGAAGCAAAAAATCTTCTTAAAGAAATTAGAACACTTTAAAAGGGAGGGGAAAAATGGAATTTTCAAGTTTTTATAGGAAAATTAACTATAATACCTTCTTTTGATACAGTTAAAATTTTAACTCTAAATTAAAAGTATTTTAGGAATAAAATATGTGGCACTATGTATTGCTTAAAGGAGAAAGTGTTTACTTTATATCAGTGCTTCTCAAACTTTCCATATTTGCGACTCAATATTCAGTCATGATTTTCATCACCTCCTACCCATTCTATACAGTAACAATGTATAGAATTCAATAATACTATACTTTGACGCTAAAACTACAGTACGTCTTTAACCTCTCAAGTACCACCAGCTTATATAAATGTCTCACTCAGCCAAAGTGATAATTTCCCCAGACGTATGTATACGTCTTTCCGAAGTACGATCTTTTCTGTGCACTGTTATCCATAAAATTATTCCGTAGACTTTGAAGTGACAGTGTTAGCTAAGGACTCACTTGGTCCAGAGGATTTGCTTATATATATATATATATATATATATATATATATATATATATATAATTATTCCTTTTCTCCCCCCCTCCCAACACATCAAATACGCACGCTTACGTGGAAAACGGTAGCATTGGGGAGCGAATCGCGTAGCTTTTAATTGGTAGTTAAGGGATAAACTATAAACAGTAGAAATCACGAGATAAGTGTTAATTTTTGTATATAATTTTTATATGACAAGCTCATGGGATCACTGGTAATCATTAAACTTGTTCTTAATTTAGTATTGTTAAATTAATTATAAAATACATTGTGCAATACTGATACATTTTTAAGTGTATTATATTAATGTAAATGTGTGTGTGTGTATTTTATTTTTTATTCTGTCAGATTGTATTTTATTTGTTTACTTTCAGTAAATTAATAATTTTTAAAATAATCTTTTGTTTTCGACTTTTCAATAAGGTTCCGCCCCCCTCGTAGAGTTATCATGCCCCCCTGGGGAGTGTCCCACAGTTTGAGAAGCGTTACTTCAAATCGTCATTTCTCAAAGTGTAAATTACAACATAAAAGAAACATTTTTGAAAATTCTACTCACTTATAACTTTGAAATTTTGTGTACATATTAACAATGTATTCATAAATATTTTAATATTATTTCACAAAAATTATTAAAATTATAATAAATTATAATTCATAAAAAAGTTTTCAAAAAAAATTACGGATTAAAGTGTGCACGGATTTTTATCGTTATGGAGTTCTTCTCGTGTCATTAGTTATATTAATTAAAAAAAGAAAAAAATACTCCAAATTTTAAAAAAATTGTCTCAATAAATAATAATAATAATGCAATAAATCCACATAAAAATTGGTGACTGTGCGGAAAGTCATAATATTTGAAAATATTACTTAAACTTATTATTTTTTTAACGCAAGGAAGATAAGGGAAATGCTGCGTGATGTGACATGAAGAGCGTGGTGAGAGAGTTTTTAATTTAGTTTTTAAACCAGTCAATTAAACGAAATAAGTTATAATAACAGAGACTTTTTTCTTTCTGTATAGGAGCTGTTAAATAGAAATATTGTATGAATGTAATCAGTTTAATCAACAATGTTTGGTTAAAATTAATGAACATTATGAAGAATTTTTATCGGTTTTCTAAAACGCATTTAAAATACGTAATTAAAGATTATCAATTTTTGTAATTTTTTCATGTTCATTTAAATAAAATAATTGAACGTAGAAATTTCCTAATCAAAGTTCAGGGATACTTGTTTTCAGTTTAAAAACATAATCTAAAACTGAATGATCTTTAACATTAGTTTATTAAACATGAAGTTCATCACACTTTTTCCTTACATTTAATTTCCTGACAGATATTTTCTTCATGTTGATTTTTAACTGAATTTTATTTGTTCAAACACCTTAAGGTAATAACAACAGGGCTAATTTTGGAGACTAATTGCTGATTTTAAACAATAAATCAAATTTTTTTTATATTGTTAAAGAAAAATGCTTTGTTGAAATTAAACTCACAATTTAATTTTAATAAAAGTTGTCAAGCAACTCAGTTTTGGCTACAAGATACTAACGATTTTGTAATATTTACATTAATGACTTCCTTCACTTGCTGAAATTAAGTTCACACCTTTACATTCAAAAAAAATTTAAAGCTTCAAAAATTTAAACACATTTTTTATAATGTTGGCGAATCCCCTTATTTTTTCTTCTTTACCATAAGTAAAAGTAAAAGAAATAAGAAAAAGTAGTAAAGTTAATGTTTTTAAAGTAATAACGTTGCTAATTATTTCAATAAAAAATCTGTTATGAGAATTTATTACTTTTAGAAATGTATTTTTCTTCAGAAAAAATTTCTTTTCACCCAAAATTTTATAAATAGATGCATATGGGTATATTTTTCTATACTGAATACACTTACTTATCCATGAAATCATATTAAAGTAAAATGTTCAAAAGTGTTCTCGTTTCTTAGTAATTTACAGCTGAGGGCATATTGCATGAAGATTTTTTTTTCTTGAGAAATTTTTGTATTTGATTAAAAATAATACTAGCACTCACAAGGTACTTTCTTTCGAAGTGCATTAAATTTAGATGGACATTTTAATATTCATCTAGTATTTTAAAAATTCATATATATTTAGAATAAAATTATGTAATATCAGGTGAGATATATTATCACTATTACATATATTTTTGTACCTGAATTAGCAAATAAAATAAAAGAATAATGAGATGGATAAAAGATTAAAGTGTTCTTAACCCTCTGAACATCACGGAATTAACCCTCTGATCGGAACATCAATTTTTTACCGCATTGAGAAACATCCGTCTGACAGACAAATACGCACTTTTTTTAAAAATTTTATTACATTAAGGACTGTTCTAAATGTCCTTATAGCTCATGAAATTGAGTATGGCTCAAATAAGATGTGTGAGGTTAAATCAAACGCAACAATATATTTTTATCACTAGAATTGGGACTAGTATTTTTATAAAAGCTGATTAAAAATAATTAATATTCATGAAAAAGTAATTAAAAATAATAATACCAAACACGAAAAAATATAGGAATATCAGTCTAATAGATGGTGACAGATAAGAAAAATCACACATATCGTGAATTGAAAAAAAATCGCCATGTTCCCCTATGTGTTCCTCTCACTGGGTAGAGTCCAACTGAAGATGTCAAGGCAGCCACTAGAATTGGGACTAGTATTTTTATAAAAGCTGATTAAAAATAATTAATATTCATGAAAAAGTAATTAAATATAATAATACTAAACACGAAAAAAATGTAGGAATATCAGTCTAATAGACGGGACAGAAAAAAAAAATCACAATATTCGTAAATTAAAAAAAAATCGCCATGTTCCCCATGTGTTCCTCTCACGGGGTAGAGTCCAACTGAAATGTCAAGGCAGTCCACCCCCAAAAATTACCAAAAGGTTATTAAGGATAAAACCAAATCACCCCCGTCTGAGAAAAATGGATGTTCTGGGCAAAAGGGGCTAAGGTAAAACTGAATGAATGGCATTATACTTATGTGAAAGAAGCCACTAAAAAAATTAAAATAGCAAAATACAACACAAGTATTTCATTAAAAGAAAAAGAACAATTTTTTATTAAGAAAAGAACTTTCATTTAACTTTCAAAAAAAAAAAACAATTAATCGTATAGGTAAAACATATTACAAAAGTTTAAAAACTCTATTGATAAATACCTTGGGTGTGTGCAGAATGTATCGCAAGATTATATTAAGAATCATTATCACTTCTTAGATCCACATATGCATGCATCATCTACGGGATGAGGTTGGAGCACCAATTATTGATTTTACCATTAATGTAAACGCGCCAGATGGTTTTTCGACTTCGTATTTTTTAAATTTTTTCTTTTTCTGGTATGGGATTTATGATGCAAAAAAAAAAAATGTCATTTTTAAATGCTTCATCATTGTAAAAAGGGTATTTTTTTATTTAATTTTGCAAAAATCAATTAATGTAATTTAAGGGGGAAAAACGTATACTTAACGGTGGTATTCACCGCTAACCGACCCACGATGAAACCTGGAGTTTAAAAAGGCAATCAAGTTAAAACTAACGCCAGGTTAGAACTTCACCACAGTTGTTTTTCGACCCTCCAGTTACTTGGTCTCCTGGGTTTCTAACCTGGGTAACTGGTCGATTCCCATTGGTCGAAGTAAACCCGTGACTTTATTGACATTTTGTTTGGTGACTGAAATAAAGAGGCATATTCGTCTCTTTCAATGCGTTATTTTTTCAAAATGAATACTTTCAAAAGTTTATTTACACAATTTAGAAAAGGAACACTTGAATGCGCTATAGAGAAACAAAGAAATCCACGTGTTAGGTTGTTTGAAAAAAAAACGAAGTGTATAGTGAAATATCACGGGCAATATATAATGAGACGATATGATGGAGTGATGAATCATGAATGGCACGACAAATCCATCAATGTTATTTAATTAAAACCAGCGTTCTTCGTCAAGAAAAGATGTGTAAAGATGGGTGTGGTGAAATACTCCTAAGGAAACAAATAGACGACCTTTAAAATGAGGTATTTTGAGTTGATACTTTGACGTTTGCTAATGTCTATGCCATATTCGATTGTGCGACATAGTACCAAAACGAAATTTCAAGTAAGTAAATTTCTTTTTTAGTTATTACATATCGCATCTAAATCTTAGTCAATAAAAAATTGAAAGCTGTTAGTTAATGCTCACTCTTATATAGAAGACTGCCCTGACTAAAGAGAAAGCATATTTGTTCTAAAAAATTAAAATATCGTTTTGAAATGAGCCGTTATAAGTTTCTTTTAAACCACTAAATAGTATTATGTAACAATAAAAATATTAAAGGAAGTTTGCTTGTAGATAGTTTAACTATCCAGTAGAGAGGTGAAGTAAAAAACTTTCTTCTACCTATACTAAAAAGTTATATTTTTCTCATATATAGAATCTCAAAAAATATTTCGACGTGTCAAACTTCGTTTTCCTACGTTTGATTATTCCAAATGCATTAGCATTAAAGCTTATCGCTATGACAAATAGATTAGATAAAAATATTTATTTATTGTGGTAATGAGCTGCTGGTACCAAAAATATGGAATAACGAATGTAGCTTTTTCTGGTTTTGGTGAAAACGTATATTTTATAAGATTCGACCATTCTTACAAACATGGTCATTCATCATGTGAAATAAGTTGGCGAATTTTAGTAGTAAAAAGCGGAAAACTTTTATTAAAATATAGTTTTAAAAAGCAAATTATTTTTGTCTTTTTCCATACAACTTGATCCAAGCAATCATTTACTTTTTAAATCCATCGTTGCTTATAGTATAGTTTCAATAATAAACTTAATTTATTGTGAATCAGGTATTTAATTTATTTAGAAAATAGGTATACTTTATTTGAAACAAAGAATTTTTATGTGACCAAGTAGGATATTCAGAAGTTTTTCTGATTAAGAACTAGTTTGTATTCCTATTAAACATGTGTAATTTTTAATAACAGACAAGTTGTAGAAATAAAGAAAATCATATAACAGATCAAGCCAATAAAAATGCAACTCCAAAGATAAAGCTGAACTTCCTCAAGCGAATAATCTTTGTATTCAGAAAAACATAAAGCAGTAAAAAGCCAATTGTGCCTTGCCTGCTGCTATGCATAAAAAGTTGAGCATCATCAATTATAAAATATACAGAGCTGGAAGAAAAGAAGCTCTAAAACTGAGTTGCAGGAGAAATATTGCTACATTGAAAGATGGCCCACAAATATTTTTTCAAAAAATCATAATTAAATGATAGAATAAATAATTTTATTGTTGTGTACTTGTTGTGATTTTTTTTTTCTATTTTACAAAAATTAAGATTTTTATAAAATATAGAAAAAATTAATTAGAGAAATAATTTCAGATGGCATTTTCATTTTGACAAAAATCAGTTTGCTAACGTGTCCTTTGCTTCTCAAAGCTCGGTGTTGAATTTGTTTTTCAGCAGTTCACTATGTTTTACCAAAACTTCCATCTGGGGATCTGTGGTAAAAGGTCTGAGATCCCCACAATAGTATATTAAATGATAAACAATATAAGTATTACAATTTGAAATAAGTTGAAACTATGTGTGTGTGTGTGTGTATTAAGGAAATATCAGATGAATTTACTAAGAAAAATAATCTCAAATCATGCTATTTTCTTGTGTGTAACTAAGGAAAACACCTTTTTTAAATTTAGCTGTTCTAGTATATGAGTTGATAAAGCTACATCTTTTTCTGTACATATATCTTATAAATGTTTAGAGTCCTAAGAAGTCTAGATTTTATTTATATATATCACAAATTATAATATATATTGATGAACTTCAAACATAAAAAAATCTAATCTTATGAACTTTTGCTCAATTTTTGCATATTTTGATCCTAAAAATAGAGGATACTTGGTTAGATTTCTTTTGATTTGTTTGAAGTATTAGTTGGTGATAATTTTACAATCATATGCAAAGTGTCCCCCTTCCTTTTTAAACAGGATAGATTCTGAAATGGTATTTCTCGTTTCTAGTTTTCAAAACGACCCGGCTCTGAAACTTCATATCCTGTTAACTGTGCCTTGCCGCTCCATTACAGTATAGTGTTTACATTTTATCATTAGTATTTCTTTTGCTTTCCCTATATGTGTTTTAAAATAGAAACATACAACAAATTATTATGTACATTTTTCTTTATTGATTTTGCAATATGACTGCTTCACATGGATGCATTTCTCTGGTATTATGATATGAATGTACTTTAGAAAGAGTGATATTTCAAACTAAACAGCTTATTATAAATCATATTGGTTTAAAGATAGTGATGTTAGTGCTTAGCTCTTAAAATTTTAATGGTTTTATGGAAAATCAAAGTGATGTAAGTATTGTTAAAACCAAATATAACTATCCAGTTATTATAGAATACGGAAAGTACAAACACTATAATAAAATTGATTCAATTGTCATGGAAGATTTGAGATATCGAAGGTATATAAGAGAAATACATTTAAATTTTGTCAGCAGTTGATTGTATTAAAATGTTTGTGACTCAAGGAATTTTTTTCTGGAGAAAAGTGCATAACAAGAATACAGGTATATACTTCTTTCATCTCATTCTGTTCGATGAATGTCCTTGTAAAATGCAAACATTTCTTTTGGAAATGAACAATTTTTTCAGGCGCATATTCTCGCAATTTTGAAATCATTTATTCTATATTTACTCTTTGAATGTCTTTAAAGTTATGTTCTAGTGAAATGTATAGAATATTACATCTATAATTTAAGGAAAAGTTTTGTAAAATTTGAAAACTAAGAATAATTCATGCAACATGCATGAAAGAATATGTACACAATTTGTAAATGTAAACATTAAATATGAGCATGCTTGTTACGTAAAATTTATTTACATTGAAAAGTCATAAAAGTCTTACATACCATACTAAATTACAGAATATTCTTGACCTGAAGTACATTATGCACCAGTAGAACAAAACAAGCAACAATTATTATGGTACCCTGCCAAGTATAGCCTTCTGCTTAAAACTATTAGGCACGCAAAGCTTGAGGGATGGCATACTTCTGGTTTGATAGTGTTTTTGTCGATTATTTAAATTTATTAAAATTTGAAACAAAATATAATTAAATAACTATCTAGAAATGTTACTTAATGTGCAGATTGTGTTTTTATCTAACTAAATAAGCAAGTTGTATGTTGAAATTATAACATATGCTGCTTACATTTTATACTGATGTTATCATCTTAGTTCAAGCAATTTAGCTTTAAAAAAAAATGTTAGCTTTACAAAACTTTTGCACTTAATTGGAATGTATGTAAATCAATCTTACTGGTTTTATTTAAAAAAGATGTGAATTTTGTCTCTATTTGCTAGTTTTCAAATTACAAACTAATTCTCAGTATAAACAAACCAATTTTTCGTGGCCAGTCAAAGTGTAATGCATGGTGAAAGCGCAGCTTCAAGTATTTCCTGTATTAAATACTTGATTTGTTTTAAATATTACTCCAAATACCTTTTTGATGTATGAAGTAAATTTTTATTAATCACAATCCAAGGTGAAAACTTGTTTTTTTTATATGATGATTTGGGAAAATTTTGCTTTTAAAATATTGAACTGATTTATAATATATATAAGAATGAATATTACATACATATATATCACTGACTACATCAATAGTCTCAATTTTTCTGGTTTTATCTGTTAATATGTTTTATAATTCTATGCATGTGAAATAAGGATTTCGAAAACAGATTCATTCCTAGCAGTGATGGTAGTCTTATACAAACTGATATGTTTTTGTGTTATAGGTTGCAAGTGTTGTTGAAAATACGAATACATATACTATATAGAATGAAGTGTAGAGTGCCTAGGTTTGTAAATAAATATTGACTGTGAATATCCAAGGTAGAATGTAAAACATTTGCGTTTATTTAATCTCGAACATCAAAAGCAAAATCAGGATACATGTAGTCAGAAATTTCGTGACAAAATCTAGACACCAAATTTAGCAACAGCTGTAGATTATGTGAAATGTTTTTAGATATTACTCACAAAAGCATAGAAGTACAAATGTTTAAGTGTAAAATACTAATATTAGGAATAAAAACATCTTACATTAATAAACATATAAAATCTCATAGAATAAATAATGTATTATTTTATGATCTATTCACATGTCATTTATGTTACAAGTTACTTGGCTTAAACAGCCAACAGAAAGATAATTATGTTTTCAAATCCTTATGTAAATATAGCACTCAATTTCTTAATAAAATTTTCATTAATTTGAGATAATTAAGCAAGAAAAATAAATAATTATCAGATGCACATACCATTTTGCGAAACTCGTAGCCTGCCCATTTCTTTCAAATATATTATTTCTTTTTCTTAATATCCTCTCTTCTGTTTTCTATTTTTCTTTTAAATAATAAGAAGTGAAATTGAAGAAAATTTGTTATGATTCATCGTAAGAGTTTAAAAGAACTGAACTCACGAAACTGTTTGAAACTGTAGAAACACCCAAAGTATTACGGCCAAAAGCTGTTAAAACTAACCCGGCTCTGAACTGGTTAGAAAATTTTAACCTGATCCGGAATTGCTTAGTTATTAACTTGCGATGGTGAATAGCGTTTTCTGACGAAACCCAGGTTTTCTCCTCTAAATCCGTGGGCAGTCAAGTTAAGTGGAATACGGGCGTAAGAAATTTATATTTCTCTATTTTTCACACACGCTCTTTTATTTAAGACTCAGCCAAATTCTTCTTAAAATATCCTAAGATTTTGACAGTTCAGGAATTTTAATATATTCTTGCAAAGCTGAATGTGAAAAGTACGGATATCTGTAGTAAAATACTCTAATTTGGTATAATTCTTTTTGGTTTCAGTTAATTTTCTTTATTTTTAGAAAGAGAAAAACTTAGGATTGAAATACATGCAAGCATGAGAGTGTCTGAAATCTAAATACATTGAAGTAAAGAAATATTAACACTTCCAAAATATTTAATGTTAGGTATAGGAAACATTACTATGGATGTGTGTGTGGATAAAAAAGTTGAAATATTCTTATTAGTTTAACAGGAAAATATTTTTTGTGAAAATTTCATCACTACAAATTTACTGGATAAAAAAAGGTTTGATTAAATGCCTGTTTAATAATGTCTTCCTGAACATTTATGAATACTTAAATGCTTATTGATAATGATCAGGGAAGGGGATAAAAATATATATAACAACCTGTTCTTTAGAACCTATTTGTCTAAGAGAACGAGAACACGCGAGACCGAATTCCTCTAGAAACTTATTCTTTGCTATTCCAAGTGGTTTCCTCTCGCTTTCGAGAGTGAAAGAATTGGAAGATTTTATTTGATTTTTTTATAAATGTGGGCTTCTGGTGATGGATCTCGTAATTTTGATTATCTGTCAAGCGAGCAGAACGACAACCGAGTTGGCAAAAATCCCCTGACCAACGTGAGGTTTGTGCAGACATTTAGCATGTATTGGTATCATTGGTGGTATACAGTGGCATTAGCATTCGAATTCATTACTCCACAACGTCAGCCATGTTCGCGACCATAGTCAGTCAGCTATTGTATCCCCAGATGATTTGGCAGATGTGCGTTTTGGATGATTTTTCAATTCCTACTATTAGCTCACACTCTCTATATATTTATTTATCTTGGATGAATTTTCAATCATTAATAAAATACATTTCAAAGCGCTCAATTGAGCTGAAATTTTATATCTATGATTATTTGGACGACAATACAGTCATTCAATTATACTAACAATTAATTGATTAAAATTATATTCAGTTGAACTGAAACTTTATATGCTTTTATTGCTTATATAATATGATACTTTAATGGTAATTAATAAAAATTCTATACTACTTAATGTTGTATTCCCGCCATATGTATAATCGTATTTATATTAATTTGTAAACTATTTAATAAAACCTAAAATGTAAAAATTTTCTTTGTGTTGACTTAAGTAGGAATTAACTTACAAAATTTGTTTTTATGTTACTTGTGTGTGTGTTCGATTCCGCACTGTAAATCAGAATAGGGGAGTTTTCTTTCTGTTCTAAACCGAATTTCTTATCTGTAATACGCAAAGAACTGGGCAAAGAAGTCTATTTCATTTCCGATTGTGAACAGATTTTTTTGTAGTGTTCATCCACTTTTATGCACTTATTCTGTCTCTTTTTAAATTACAAATTTTATTGTTTTTTTATAAATTGCTTTTTCACTCTTGAACTATAATTTAAGAAAACATTTCTTATTCTGAATTATGCAATGTTATTATAGAAAAGAAATACTAATTTCAGAACAATATAAACGACAAAAAATATGAATATTTATTAAAATATGCACACACAATTAACATAAAAAAATTATACTGTTTTTCAATACTTTTTAGATGGACATTTATTTCAGTTATCCCCCTCTTATATTTATAATCTTATATGTCTAATAAATTTGGCTTTAATATATTTTATCTTTCATAATGTTTCATTTTGGAGGGTGTTAGTGAAGTTTCTTTGACATATTTCGTGATTTTTAAATATATGCTTTATATACCTGAATAACATTTCAGTTGAAAGTAAGTTTATTAACTATCCGTAAGAATTTTATTGTATTATACACCCACCGCGTTTTTGGAAATATATCTAAATACTTTCCCATATGCAAAAATGTAATTTATTTTAGAGCTTGCATATTAGGACACATTAAATTAATATTCTAATAATAATTTATTAAATGGAAGTGAGTGTATAATGAGATCTATTCAGCAAGTTCAAAGTGCATATATTGAACGTTCGAAATAAATTATTAAAACGTTAAGATAATATTTTTTCTCTGTTAAGAAACATAATTTATAAGAATTAAATATGAACTTGATAATTATTTAAAATTGAGTGACATTAGGAAGTGTGCTAGATTTATTATTAGTCTCTCTAAATGCAATTTATTAGTTTTCTGTACTTTTAAAATGTGTAATGTAAGAATTTCTAGTAAATGTAAAATAAAAAAGAAAACATAATGATAATGTATGCTCAAAATTGCTTGTTTGAGTTAAAACTTACGTAATAGTTTTGAAAATAATGGATGGTAAAATCATTAATTGAAAAAGGCGTTTTCATTTATTTTAATAAGAAGAGGAAAAAGAGACGGATTGAAGTTTCTAATATTTTTAGAAATTATGATTCAGCATTGAGAAATTAGCGCTTTTTGTATTGATTTACAATGATTTGGTGATACATGTGCACAACATTCTAAAATGTATATTTTTTGTTGTGAAATGTTTTGACTATAATTCATATTTAAAAAGTTGAGTGAAACATATAAAAAAAAGAACAGCTCTAAAAATACACGAAATCACTTATAATTAAAATACAGTTAAAAGTGTAGTATCATTCAAAATAAATATACTTATTTCTTCTAACACACGATTTTATTAATTTTCTCGAAAAACCATTATTTGCTTTTTATAAGCATTATAAAAATAATTAATACACATTTCATAAATTTGACACTTTTTACGATAATTGAATATTTTAAGGAATGTTTTTAAAATACGGTCTGCTATTCAAATTTACATCTTTTATTGTGAATTGGGATAATTTTAAATATTCAGTTATATATTATTTTTTTGGCAGTACATGTTTTACGCAACCGTAAATTATAACCTCTTAGAACAAATACATTGATTTGTTTGTTCCAATCAGATTAATTTAGTTTTTCTCTTAAGTTCATACCTTAATTCTTATAAAGAAAATTTATAGTCAGAAACAAATAAAGAAAAAAATATACGTAATTTAAAGTTTTTTATTGTAAAGGAAAGCGTAAAAGAAAAGGGAAAGCGTCCGATAGTAAATCTTGTTTGGTTGGAATGTCCTTACTTTTTAAGTTCTTAAGAAATCAGAATTTTAATCACTTGAAGTCACATTTGAATAAAGATTTTGGAACTAATTCAGAAACTCGGAGTGAATTTCAGTCTAGTTTTATTATATAAGTTTTGTTCAGTTTTAAACGTCTCTATTATTAGAAAAAATTTTTCAAGGATGATAAAAGTTTTCATGAGCATAGAGAACAACTTCATGTTCATCATTGTGTATGTATTCAAATTTCATTTAGTATTATTTATATGCACAAAAGGTGTTTTTCAATTTAAGGTATCCGACTACTTTTGACATCTCTTTTTTGAAAAAAAATAGAGATATGACGATTTTCTTGGGATTTTTAGATTTATTTAGTATATTTTAAGAAAAAAATGCTAAAATTGAAAACAGAAAAAAAATGTATTATTATTAAAATGGGAAAAAACCGGTGAAAATGTACAAAAAACTACATAAACGGGGCCCACTGTACAAAAATTTTATGAGAAAATTCTCAATTTTTCAATTTTGATGTGTTAAATCTGAAAGTCAAAACACTTCCACTGTTATACAGAACATACACAAAAATTTCAATAAATTATTTTCAAAACTTTTGAGCAATCACGTCCCAGAGTTTTTTTAAAAAAGAAAATTTTTAAAAAACGTTTTAAAAGTTTGAAATTTTGGGCAAAGTTATGGCATCTGTTTTTATTGAAAAAAAACCAGTTTTTTTTCTAGTGAATGGAAAAAAAAACTTGGGAATTTTTATTAAATAATAAGATGGCATATAAAATAAAATCATAAGGAACATTTTTCAATTTTTGAAAAAAAAACATGTTTTAGGTGTGGGGTATCTTTAAAAAAAAACTGAACCCCGTTTACCCCCTTTTTTTCAATAGGGTAAACTATTTCAATGACTAAAAATTTTCCCGTTCATTTCTTTTCTTAAAATTTACTTTTCTTGGGGAAATTTTTTTTAAGTCCAATTATGAGATAATGCTTAAGATTATAGAATGAATGATAAAAGAAATAACATATACCAATTCATGTTCATTTTATTAAATGTTTTAGTTTTATTGAATAAGAAAAAAAATTTTAAAACATAACTAACCGGAAAAAACAACCTCCGGGGAGTGCCTTCCTTTCGAGTTTTTTAGAGGACCTCTCATTCACCCTTTTTAAAGTTTTTTTGTTTTAACCCCAAAACCATTCCCCAAAACTTTCCATCTTGCCGGTCTTCCACGCTTCAATGCCGTGACTTTGAACGGTATCTTTTGACAACGTTGTCATTTTAAATTAAATTATAATTACTTATAAGATGAAAAATGTTGTTCAAACCTTGTTTTTTGGACATTTTTCATTTAATGGGGGAAGTTATCGAATAAAAGTACTTTACTTTACTGCATTATCGTATCTTAATCAAATCGTTACTGATTTATTAATTCTGCTTAGGCTTCATCAGATTTCTTTTTTCGTACTAAAAATTTCCAGAACAAAATTACATAAAGAATCATTATTTTTACGTATCACGCGCGTGCTTTTTTTATAAAATTTAAATTTTTTCCCCCTTTTTAATGGAATGGAAAAAGTTGAACTATATTTTTTTGAAATAAGAGAATTTTTTAAATAAAGTCATTTTGAAGATTTGTAAATAATTTGCTCGGAATGTTTAAATTCTTCAAACGTTGAAAGAAATAATTTCATTCGAAAAATCAGACTCTATAAAAAAGTTTTTTTAAAAAAAGTTCTAGTACTTTTAGATTGAAATATTTTTGCGGAAAAATGGGAAATTTCTGTTAAATTGCGCATTTACATAATATTATCGATATTTCTTTTTCCCCATTGAAATAACCCAAAATATTGAAACGGGGTATAAAAAAAAAACATTTCTGTGCTTGAAAGTTTCCCCCAAATTTTTTAATTTCAGTAAAAGGTTTTATACGTTTTTTATTTAAAACATTTGGGGACCAACAAAGGTTAAAAAAAAAAGTACAAATACGTTACAGTAACTTTTGAAGTTTTTTCTTTTTTTTTTCATTTAAAAGGGGCAAAAAATTGAAATTTCTTGACGCACTCTCATAAAGAAACAAACACACGGGAAAAAAAAATCCTGTTAATATTAATGAGATATGATTTTTAAAACAGATGAATGATTCAATTAATAAGGCAATAAAAAAAAAAACGCCAAAAAAAGTTTGGTAAAGTTTTTCTCTGCAATAAATCATTTTTTTTATCCGACCCTTTGAAACATTTTAATTGCTTTTATATGGATTCATTTGTTTAAATTATGCGATAAGCATCACAAACGAGACACCGACTGATGAAATCCCAGGCATGTTCAAACACTACTGATTTCAGTCCAAAGGCCACCAAGGGTAACAATATATTAATAGTGCTGAAAAGAAAGCTTGAATACCCCAGCGGGATGGACAAATATCTTTTTGAAATATAAGCCCAAAATTTTTTGAAAGAAGGCAGCTTAGACTACAGATGCTGGTTTTTTAAAACCCCAAAAATCCCATGATAACCAAAGGCAAATCAAACCATCCTTTTTGGGGTTGTTATTTCGTATACTTTTGGTGACCGGGGAAATTTAAGTGGTCAGGGTAAAAAAACGTGGGTGACATGTTGAATCTTGGGTTTGAGTCCTGATGCTTATATATTTAACTTAATTGATGTTGAACTTAAGATTGCTCTATGTTAACTTTCTCAGAATGAATCTTTCTTGTGGTTGTTTCTTAGATTGTTAGCAAGCGACAATCCCCAGACCCTCAAGAAATTCAAGAACAAAAGGGTTAGAAGGACCTTGTCCTTTTGAAAGAAAAAGCAAGTCAAGTTTTGGAAAGGGAGGACGAGCTCAGAATAACACAAGTGGCATCTTTTTAATTTCGACCTTGGCGAAAAGTGAGATCTTTACATGGCCGCTCAAAAAGCGTAGGGTATCTAATTTTACTGGGATAAGCTTGAATGAACCTCCTGGTTTCTTCCGAATCCCAGGGTTGACTGGAAAGTTCTTCGAAAAGGGGTTAAATCTTTTAGGGAAATTCCTAAATTTAAGAGCCCGGGGGTCCCCCTTCTTCAAAATTCAAAAAAGGGCCCCATTACCATAAATTTCCCCCACGGGGGATGGGCCCCATAAAATGTACACAATGATTAGAAGAAACGTAAAGAAGATTAGAATATCAAGGCAAGTTTGGTTCCTTGATTCCCAATTAAAAAAATGTTTACGGAAGCACCTTTTTCGTCAGAATCCAAAATCTGGGAACGAACCTGGTTTTAATCACCAAAACCCCTTCGAAGAATAAACTCCGATCTAAAAGAACAAAAAAATTTGGGGCTTTTTTACTTAATGACCATGACTCCGGTAGGATGGATGTCTCCCCCTACCAAAATCTTTTCAATCTTACATATGGAAAAAATTTTTTTGTTAAATTTTCAAGTGATGAAGTGCGAAAAGGGTGAATTGATTTAGTCGAAATTGATTTTAAAACAAATAGAATCATTTATTTCAAATCATGCCCTGATGTAATTAAAATTTCTACATTCTGTTATTTTTGACCCTTTGAATGTTCTGTGATTCAACGTAATATTTTCCTTCTTGATGTAAAATATTTTACTCATATTTCCACTTCACTTCAAGCTGTAATATGTATTATCAAGTAGGGAAAATTTTTGTTAATTCTAAAAAAAGAACTAGGGAAAGTATCAATTTTAAATTTTGAAAAGTTCGAGTTCTTTCTTTTTTTTTTATTATATTTGTTTTAAAACATTTATTAAACATTCAATGGCATTTCTTCGAGTCTAGTAAGTTTTTAAAGTTTATTCTGAAACACAATTTTGAATTATATGAGAGAATAGAGTTTATAAACATGGGATTATTATGATCAACATTCATTTTACATCAATATAAAAAAAGCACTATCCAAAAACTATTTTATGATTATTGATATTTTATGGACTTTAGAAAGATTTTTTTTATCTCTTATATGAATTTTATTTTACAAATATGTTCACCTACCATTACAAACACTTACATTGACTGTGGTCACTATATTTTGGTAATAAAAGCTCACAAAAAGTTGATAAAATTTTTCTATTTTAATACTAAAAAATTATCACATACCAATTATTTTCATATAAATTCAATAAAAAAAAAATTAAAACATTTATTTAAGGTATCCACCTACGTTCGGAACTGTAATTTTGCAAAAGCCATAATATTTATGATTATGACATTTATAATTAATATTAATATTATGCTATTTAATGTCATTTAGATTAGAAAATGTATATAAAAAATTATTTTAAGAACAGGACTCAAAAAAATTTTGTACAATATTTTGAAAAAAATAAAATAGAATACCCTTTTTCAAAATATTCCCCTTTGTAAAAAAATGCCATTTAATATTTTTGCCTGGAAAGCTCAAACCCTAACGGGCCAACAAAGGGGAAATATAAACAGAAGGGGGTATATCCATGTTTTGGCAACAGGGGAGAAATTTTTAAAAAAAAACCCCGATATTATTTCAAATGGTTTTTAACTCTGAAAAAAAATGAATTTTTTTCAAAATAAGTTGAGCCTCTGTACAAAGGTCTGAGGGCTATATCGGGAAAATATTGAGTATTTTTGGGAAACCCCAAAAAAATTTAAACTTAATTTAAATTTTTTTGCCGAAATGTTTTTTTAAAAAATTTTTTTGTCAAAATTCCAAAACAATTTTATGAAATGTTTAATCTGAGGGCCAAATAATAATTAACCTTTTTGCTTTTTTAAAAATCCGGTTCCAAACGTAGTCGGATTCTTAAAAAAAAACAAAAAAAAATAATTTTTGAAAGCATCAAAAAATCAAGGGTTTTAATTTTTAGCTTCTTGGGGGAAAAAGAAAGGGGCTTTTAAACCCAAATATCTCGTTTTTTTTTTTAGATAAAATACTTTTTTATTTATTTTAAAATTGATTGATAATTCTCTGGTTTTTGAATTTCAAAAAAAGTTTAAAAAAACAAAAAAATAAATAAATCCTAAGGATGCCCATTTAAATATCGAGAATGAAACTTCGTTTCCTTAACCCAATTCCAAACAATTATAAAAATTTAGAAAAAAATATACTAAAAAGGTTTAATTTTTCAAATCAACTAACTAACCGTGTGACTAGTTAAAAATAAAACAAAACGTGAATGCTATAACATAAGGAATATTTCAGAAGGGGACAGGAGGGGGGAAGGAAAGCGAATTCAATGACTTATTTTTTTCCCAACAAAATCGAAAATTAATAATAATTTATGAATAAAAAGCCACAACCGTCCTCGGGGTCAAATTGGGGGGGAGGAAAACTTGAAAACCCCAAAAAACAAAAGAGACCTTTTATTTTTTTTTAAAAATTTCCCCAATTCGTTTTCCCACTTTCCTTTCAAAAAATATCTTTTAACTTTTTTAAAGGGGTTTAAAAAAACGCTTTAGTTTCTTGAATCATTTTTTTAAAAACCACGTACTTTTTGGGAAATTTTTAAGCTATATAGTTAAAAAACGTCCCCTTGGAAATCAATCAGGAAATTCAAAAAATAAAGTTTTAAAAACCCCAACCCTTTAAGGGCTCATCGGTAGGGTTGGGATTTAAATGGGTTTTTTTTCCTTTTCATACGAGGAAAAGAACGGGTGGGGAAAGAGGTTAGGGAAAGGATTTGGGGAATTGCGCAATTATTTTTGGGAAAAAGGGAGGATTTCCCCCGGTTTTCCCCTTTTCCCGGAGCCATTTTTTGTTAAATTTTGTTTGTGATTCGCCAGTAAATTGCATGTCATTTTAATTTTAAATAAAACCCCAAACCCTTTTTTCCGGCCTTTAATAGCTTTCTTCTCTTTTCTATAGAATGACATCTTATTTGGATGGAAAAGAGGGCTTTAAAAATTGGAATTACCCAATTTTTCTTTCTATTATTGTACGGCTGCAATAAATGTATTGAAAATTTTTTTTAAGATTAAAATCTATTACATGCGTAAAAGATGAAAAATATTTTTTCTCCCAAAATTTTTATTTTTTGGGTCATTAAAAAACCATTGATATTTTAATTGGGGTGCTTAAAAATTTTTAATTTTTAAAATTTTTGGGGAAAAAAAATAAAATTTTTTAAAAAATTATGATAAAAATTTAAATTTATTAATTAGATTAATTTTTAAAAAAGAGAAAATTTTTTACCTTTTTGATTTTTATTTTCTTAAACCAAATTAAATGTTAATCACAAGGTAGAAAAACCCCAAAATTTATTTCACTGTGGGGAAAATTTTTTTTTGATATCGATATGTTGTCGATATTAACTTTTTTAGGAAAAATAAAGATTTAAAACCGAATATAAATTTTTATTTAAACTGTTTTTTTTTAAAATTTGATTTCGACAAACAATAACAAATAAAACCCGTTGCCTACATATTGAAGTACAATTAAGACATGACTTAATATGCAGTAATACTTATGACAAGATAATTGATTTTAATTTCAGTATTATTTAAGAACTACAATGGAATAGCAACATGCATATATCAAAAACAAGAAAAGTTATAATGAAGATACAGAAACAAATATGGAACATAACATATTCTCATTTTCACATAAATTGCAAACATTGTATTAATTTAATCAAATACTGTTCAGAACAAAAATACCAAATTAATTTTATAAATACTTATCTTTAAAAATAATTCCAATGTTATATCGATTTTTTTTTTTGATAATTAGATGGCATTATTTATAAAGTTAATTTTGTTTTTGGTTACCTGAAAATTTTTTTCATTTTTTTTATAAAATCACAGATGGCGATATCGTATTGTTCATAAAAATAATATTGACAAAATGTATATTATTTTATTGTCATTATTGTACGCAAAATTATAAAAATATTATTAATGTATAACTTAACTTCAGCATATATTAATTTATTAACTTTATTTTATCTAGCTTATATATTGATATAACTTACAACTAATATATTAGTTTACTATCATTTTATTAGTTTTTAGAATTACGAATTTACTACAAATAATCTTTCTTTTTCAAGCTTTAAATTTATATTCAGATCACTAAATATGACAATAACTGGTTTTTATTTTATTTTAATTTGAGAATCTAAGCATTTTCATATGCTTTTCTTGATACATATATTTTTTTTTTAATAATGGGTTCAGAATATACATCTTTTATTTTATTTAAAATTTAGTTCAGTTCTATAAACAGAAAGGGAAATGTTGGTTAACCACAAAACTGGTTCTATATAACTCCCCAAAGCAGACCTAAGCCTGCTATTTTTATAGATACTGTAGCAACTATCTTTTATTCTCAGAATTTTAAAATTTCTTTTTTAAATCTTTATTATATTTTGTTAATAATGTTTCACTAGGTATATATATTTGTGTGTGTAAGCAGTAAATAAAGAAAGTTAACTTTGGTAGAGTAATAGTACATGCGATACAGTACATATTATGTATTAATATATAAAGAATAAATATTAAACTTACCGTAAAATCTGGCCTATAACGTGCGCGATACTTTCAAGCTGCCTTTTTAAAATATTTTGGTACATTCGTGGTATAAGCGCACCCTCTTTTTTACGAAAAATCCAGAAATATGCTCATGCAACGCTCTATCGTTTTGAAGACATTTATTCAAGGTCTTATCCCAGTCTTTTGTATAAATAGTATGCTTGTAGAACTACAACATTTTAAGTTTACAAGGAAGGTCATTTCTTTTAAGTAAACAATATTTTGATCCATGTGAAAAAGCCTAAGTTTTCTTATATTTATCTCTTTTATTATTTTTAAAACTATCATTTTTATACCCGGCGTATAACGCACACCTTTAAATTTTGATCTTATTTTTTGTGTTAAAAGTGAGCGTTTTATACGCCACATTTTACGGTAAATATATTGAATTTATGTGTTCTTATGTATTTTAATTTTTATAACATTTTTGAATGAAAATAATGGGTTAAAATGTAATTCCAACTTACAATATCTCTTAATTGGGAATTTGTTATCCTGTTATCAGAACATGGTCATATGTCGAGAAGATTGTGTACATCATAGGTTTGAAGTGAGAGTTCTGTTTTAAATGGCAAAGTAACAGCGAACTTTTCAAATTTTTTTCCAAAGAACAAAATTAGTTTAGGAAAAAGTAAAAGTTTTCCTTATTTTTCCTTTACATGATTAACTAATTTTTTTTTTACATTGATAAAACTGTACTGAATTATCTGAGCAATATTTTGTTATACATTAACAGAAATTTTCTAATAGACGAAATTTATTCATGAGAAAATAAGTACAATCATGACATTATGGAATCGGTATATATAATAGACATGATACTATTTGAATTAAAATGTTTTAATTAAGCTTTGATTTGTTAATATCAATCTATATATGAAAACTTTTTTTCCTAACCGAATTCTTTGGAATAAGTAGGATAAAATCTTATGATCTAAGCTAAAGTGTTCTAATGACTAGACTAGGAACCACTTAAATGACCATTTCTGGTGAGTTTCCTAAGGAATTCTTCATTGAGTCTTTCAATTCATTAATGTTCAACAATTCTTTTCTTAACCGTCTTACATATCATGTGCTCTCATCTTTATTTGTCATCTTATAGTTGACTCTTATCCTCTTTCTTATCTCTTTCTCTATTCTTGCTATTTCTAGTTAAATATTAGAGCTCATTTGCATACATTACAATTCCAAAATAAAGCAAAGTTTTCATATCAAACTAGGTCATAAAGCAGACCCAGTGGTGAATTATGGGAAATGCGTGCTAAAATGCATGTTTCATTACATCTAATCATAATAACTAGGTAGAAAGACGTATTACAAAATATCTGTAATATTTTCTAGATAATAAAAGTAAATTAGAGTATCACAAATTTTCTTAGTACATACTTGTCAAAAATACTTCGCTAGCCAGATATAAATTGGAATGGAATTAAATATGTATATATATATATATGATTCTATTAAGGATATGATTTTCTTTAAAACGCAATATTTAAAACCTTTTTGGGGTTTTTTTTGGATATGGTGTAAAATATTCAAATAGTATCTAAAATACTCTTATATTGAAAATGCAATATCATCAAAGTTTTGTTCCTGATTTTAGTAATTAATAAATATGATTTGGAAAGTTAAAAACATTTATTTAATAACAATATAACAGACAAAATATTACTTGTGCTAGAGCTCCTGAGCAATAAAAGACAAAAAAGTTCTTTTTGAAATTAAGCCCCATATTTGTAATAAAAATCAATGTTTAAGAACATTTAAGGTATCCGACTACATTCAGAACCGTGATTTTTCAAAAGGGCATAAATGGATAATTTTCCCGTTATTTAGTGTCACTTTGATTAGAATACATGTATAAAATTGTTTTAAGCACAGTTTGACAAAAACCATTATTTAAATACAATATTTTGGCAAAAAATGAACTTAGAATAATCTTTTTTCTAAATGTTCTCCTTTTGTGAAAAATGCTTCTATTATAATAATGTTTTGACTGTGTATAGTTCAGACCTATCTATAGAGACTCAACTAGAATTTTTTGAAATATATAACTTAGAAATGGGTTTATCTATATTTTACGACAACAGAGGGGGAGCAATTTTAAGACAAAAATGCCGATAATTATTTCAATGGGTGGTAACTCTGAAAATAATGTGAATGTTTCAAAAATTCTAGTTGAGCCTCTGTAGAGCAGTCTGAGCTATATACAGGCAAAATATTATTATACTAGAAGCATTTTTCACAAAAGAACATTTTGAAAAAAGATTATTCTAAGTTAATTTTTTGCCAAAATATTGTATTTAAATATCTTTTTTTTGTTAAGATGTCCTTAAAACAGTTTTATACATGTATTCTAATCTAAGTGACACTAAATATCATGAAAATTATCCATTTATGCGCTTTTTTAAAATCATGGTTCCGAACTTAGTCGGATACCTTAAAATGAAAACGCATGTTAAAAATAAATCTAAAATACTATCTCTGGATTGTTCATCATAATTGATACTTTCTCTAAAATCATACCGTTTGGCCTACTCTTTTCAAGAATATTACGGGAATATTTTAAAAAATTGACTGATATATCTGATTTACATTTGATTTTAGTTTGCATAAGGCAAATGTTGATTTAAAGTGACTAAGTATGAAGTTAACTTTTTGCTTTAACCACTTTTTCGTAAACTCTCTTAGAAATATGTCAGAATGATAAAAAGTCTGTCTAAAACAATGCGGCAAACAAGATTAAAAGGTTTTTGAGAATAATGCATTTATAAGACGTTGGCTTTCAAAAACTGAATGATTGATTCATTTTTGAAGACTTTTTTCTGAATTTTTCGACTGAAAAAGATTGTAAAAGCTTTTTAACTTTTATATATGTGTTATCTTAGGAAGGAAAATAAATTCTAATTTGTTTCTCACAACAATTACTTGTAAACTATACAACTTATGTTTTATTAAACACTATAAGTATGTATTTCATCAATGTAACTTTTTATTATTCAGATTATCTTTTCAGTAATTACTTTTAATATTAACTGCTACAAGTATGCTTCTTTTTTGGTAATTTGTTTTAAAAATACCGAGTAAGACCACTTTTTTATATACTTATCAATGAAGATATTGCATATAAGTTACTTTATAATATTTAGTTTTAATTTTAAAGGAGGTAGTACTTTTGTGGGAATTTCAAAAAGACTATATATATATATATATATATATATATATATATATATATATATATATATATATATATATATATATATATATATATATATATATATATATATATATATATATATATATATATATATATAGTCTTTATAGTTCCTTTTTAGTATTTTTTCGATCTTCATGTTTTGCTTTTATATTCTTATTACGTTATTTCTTGTTATGTTCATTATCTATTATTTCTGGTTTTTGAAATATTATATAAATTTATTTTATATATATATATATATATATAAATATATGTAATAACTCCAATAATTTAATTGTAATAGCTCTTGCATTATTTAATGTCCAGTCCTTCAGGACAACCATGTAATTATTTTAATTGGTTACCCTCCTACCGGGAACTTATGAAACTATATCCATCCACCTCCTAAAATCACGTGACGTCCCGTTTCCCATAAATACCGAGATCTGGAAATCGCGCGCTCTCTTCTCTTCTTCTCTCGCCTCTCTGCAATCATGTAACCAGTCGGCTGCCGCGCTTTCTGTGTTTGTCTGTGTCTGTGTTTGTGCAATGATGTTTGCTTCTTGTTATGTGTAATGCCATTCTTACTTGATCTTTATGTGTTTCCAGATGTGAATAAACTGAATTATTGATTTACATGAGTGCCTCTTCGATAATACAGTACTCGACCACTCGTCACGTAACACAGGAAAATCACACCACCAACCACGCCCTACCTTTGGTTCGCCGTTGTTTAAATCAACCGCTCACCACGGCAAAATACGACATAGTATGCACCAACTATAAGTTTGATCTCTTCTCACAGATTTTCAATTGGATTGAAATCTGGTAATTGTCCAGGCCAACTCAGCAAGGTAAAGCTTTTGCCATGCTGTTTGAACCATCTGAAAACAATTCTAGCAGATATATAACAGGGAGCATTTTTAAACTGAAAGTATTCATTTCTAGTAGGATACTCTATTAATATAATAAGATGTATACTTGATCTGAGGTAACACTTAAATATCCTTGGGCATTCAGACGTTATTCCACTTGAAGTGAAAGACCCATGCAATGAAAAGGAGACATCCTCCATAGGATAATATTGTCTCCACCAGCTTGATGAGTTGGGTAATGCAGATAGAGCTCATACTTTCATTCTGTTTTCTCCATATTCGTACTTTGCCACGTACATCATGCAATTTGAAACATGATTCATAGGAATAAAAGAGCCTTTTCCAGTCATCTACAGTCCGATACTTGTGCTCTTTTGTGAAATGGAGTTATCTGTTCAAGGCCAACTATATAGGCTTTCAAACAAGTCATCGAATACCATGACATATACCAGGAGTTGGCGATGGTTTAGCTGTGGAGTGCCAAACCAATCAACCATTATGATTCAGAGTCACATAGTATAACATTTTTGAAACAATTCGATTCTCACGAGAATGCATGCAGAGTAATACAGAGATTTACAGATATATTATGTATTAATTTTGCATCATTTAAAGATATTTTTCAACATAAAAATAAACAACACAAAATATGCTTCTTCAATAAAAATTAAAATTGTACATATGTTCTGTATTTTTAAACATATTTATTAAAATAAGAAATGGCCAACATAAAACATTAGTATTTCCTTTCATTTTAGTTTAATAACCGCTCTACTTTCATATCGCAATATCAGGGTTATAATTTGTGACCTTCAATTTAAAACGATTCTGAGCATTCAGTTATTAAGTAATTTATTTGCAGACTTGAAAACTTTTTTCATATGAGGAAACATTTTTACTTAGATATTGTATAAACAAAAGTGGAAAGCAGAGTACATGCAATTTTTCTCAACAAACAATTATATCTCTCCAGTAATAGCATTCAATACTTGACAAAATAGCTGTAAATTTTTCTTTAGAGTTATATTTCAGATTTTTTCGTAATTCCATAAATGTCCATAGTTCGGAAGATGTTTTTCAAATAAGGTCCCTTACAAATTTATCATCTTAAATTCACTCAAAGCAGAGTGCCACTAAGAATTGTGCTACGTGCACATGTTTGCAAGCATGCCATAGATTGCCGACCCCTGGCTTATTCGGTGCACTGTGTGGGGAACAGGTTGTCCACAGACGTTTGCACAGTTGCTCCTTGATTAAGATTCCCTACAATTTGACATGTTGTAGCCTTTTTGTTGCACTGGACAACTTTTCCGATTTTCCTTTCCGAAAGATCTTTCAGTAGCCTGTGAGGAGCACAAGCCAATCGTTGAGACCCAAATTTCTGCTTAGAAATCTACTCTCTGTAGTCATTATAACTGATTCTCTCGAACACTTCATAAGTGAAGCCGTTTTGCTGATACCGATTTCGACGCTTTGAGCACCTACAATCATCCCGCGTTCAGAAACAGCTATATAAATCAGGTTGTTACTCTATTTCTTCATAAGCAACACAGTGCAATTGATGCTTCACTATTTCTGCATTTCTTATTAATAGCTATCTCGCATTTTCGGAGCAAATACGAGAATTTACAGTTGATCTCCGAATAAGTGTCAAGTGGTCATAATAATTTGGCCACTCAGTATATATACATTCAATAACAAAAAACGACGCACCAAGAAGGAGTTGCCCGATTGTAATGAAATTTCGTATGCAAAGACATTTGTACGGAACATGCAAATGATTAAAATTTGGTGTCCAATGAATGAATAGCGGGAGCTACAGCGCATCGGAAATGCGCCCTTAGCAGGTGTCTATAAGAAGCGATTCTCAGTCTGATGGTCAAAATTTCGGTTGCATTGCAATTTATGATACCTTTAAATGACTAAAAAATGCCTCGCCGCAGGATTCGAGCTCATTACGAGCAACTGTCAGAGTTTGAAAGAGGTCGTATCATTGGATTGAAAGAAGGAGGCTGGGCAAATCGGGAATCTCTCGTCATATGGGTCGAAGCGATGCGACCATTAGAAGATGCTGGCAAGAATGAGTGGACAGTGGCAGATTTCAGCGTCATGATGGTAGCATTCGACCTAGGGCCACAACAGATCAGGAAGACAGATTGATTGTCAGAGCAGCTGTCACAGGGCTTGATTCCTCGTTATTTACCATCAGACGTACGACCCGCACAAGAGTGTCCACTATGAACATTCACAGACGGTTGATAAAGCGAAATTTACACTCGTACCGACCACTACGCCACCTGCCATTCACGCCTGCACACTGTTGAGCTAGATTACAGTGATGCTTGAATCGATCAGATTGGAATCATGTTGACTGGGGACGTATAGTATTTAACGATGAATCCCGCTTCCAACTGTGTCCTCACGATCATCGAGAATGTGTCTGGAGAAGCCCAGGGCAGCGTGCCGATCCTGCTTTCACTATTGCACACCACACAGGCCCTCAAACATGAGTTATTGTCTGGAACGGAATTTCTTTTGACAGCCGGACCTCTTTGGTCGTTATTAGAGCATACTTATACCACAGCGGTACGTCGACGACATTCTGAGAGCTGTTTTACTACTGTTCCTTTAGCAGCACCCTGGCCTCAGTTTTCAGCAAGATAACGCCAGACCACATTTAGTACGTGTTGTTATGAACTGTCTTAAAGCTTGTCAAACACTTAATTGGTCAGCCAGATTGCCAGGTCTCTCTCCAGTCGAGCATGTCTGGGATATGATGGGAAGGCTACTGCGTCTTACAGGGAATGTTCATGACCCGGAACGACAATTGGAGAAAATTTGTCAAGAAATATCGCAGGAGACCACCAGGGTGCTTTATCACTCTATTGCATGGCGTGTGAGAGCTTGCATCAAGGCTAGAGGTGGGTCAATGCCTTATTGAGCTGGTTACTTTGTAACTATGCAACTCCGAATTAAACCATTCAATTTTTCTGAACTTTTAATCATTTTCTATTCTGTGCATAATCTTTCTAACCACCAATTTTTTTGTCGACTCCTTCTTGGTGTGTCGTTTTTTTGTTATATATAGAGTATATATATATATGAATAAAATTTGTATAATATATCAAAAACCAGGAATAATAGATAATGAACATAACAAGAAATAACGTAATAAAAATATAAAAGCAAAACATGAAGATCGAATTTATAGAAAAATACAAAAAAGCAACTATAAAAAGGAACCTAGCGAGTCAGAAAGCAATTTCGGACTTAGGACCGAATAAGTGGGGTTAAACTAGTTTGAAGGCGCCAACTTTTCCCCTTTGCAACTCGGTAAAAAAAACCAAATAAAATAAACAAAAATTCAAAGTATATAAAAAAATAAACAAAAATTCGAAGTATATAAAAACTCGCAGAAAGTATGATAAAACTATTGACTACTATATTCTGAAACAAATTCTCCCCAAATTCTTAAAGCAGAAAAATCTTAAAATAATTATGTAAAAAAAAGTATTTTTCAAAACAAAAAAAAAATTTAACGAAATGTCCCTACTTACAGATCTTTTTCCAAGAGAATCAAGTTTTGAAATTAATGAAAAGCAATTATCCACCGTTAAAAACCTAAATATACATAAACGCATCTTTTGAACTACCTTTTACACTAGCCAGCATAGACAGATACCAAGAGAGATGACAATAAAGTTTGGTAGGCTTTGAATTGGTTGATTGTCAAAAATGTAAATTTGCTAGGCTCTAATTTGGTTCGTTGTCAGAAATGCGTAAGATGTTCAAGATGTGTGTGGAAAAGATGTAAACTGTGATGAGTGTTATGATATAATCTTCACAGCAAGACCACTAACATGCTGACTTTGAAATTCTATTGTTGTGTGGTGGATTTGGAATTAGAAGTAGCAAGCCGATTAATATATTTGTGATGAATATAAGTTCCGAAGAAGTTAAAAGGGTATTCATGATCTAAACAACATTGAAATTTTTTTTGATATTATTAAATTTATCTATTCTGTGGGTAGTTAAGTTATCATTTCTAAATAAAAAATTCAAAATAACATTTCTATAAATGGATAAATGCAAGTTACTATTCCATACAGGAATTTTAATTATATGGAACTTAAAAGAATCTCTTTTGTCAAAAATGTTACTGACTACATTATTGTTAATAAGATGCAAGTCTAAATTCAAGAATTCTACTATATTAGAGTTAAAGTTAGTTTTAAGGAGGTTGAGATAGTCAGGGTAGAATGTAATATTTGGTTTGTATTCACTATTTTTACCAAAAATTATAAGATCATCTATATAACGATAAATCAAGTAAGAATCATTTACAATATGATCAATTTCAAAAAAATTTAAATACAGGTTCGCTAAACAATTACTAGCTGGACCCCCTTGAGGTAATCCTTTGATCTGTTTATAAAGATTCTGATCAAATGCAATGAAATTTTCTTTTAATACGAGGTTAACAAGAATATCAAATTTCTATTTTTTCATTGAAGTATATAGTTCATATTATCATAAATTAACTGTTGAATCCTAATTATATCGTCAATATCTATAGAATTATAAAGGTCCTCGAAGTCAAAGCCATGCATGGAAAAAATTAACACATCTTTAGTAACTCTGGCAATTTCTAAGCTATTTTTAATTATTGCTGTGTTTTGTAAGTTTTCAATTAAATTTTGAAGAAGAGATTGTAAGATATTCCCAGACTTCGTGATATATGTATTGTACCCATTAATGATACTACTGAATTTTATAGGGCTTTTATGAAATTTTGGTGTTAAAAAAATGCGTGGATATTTAATATTATTTAGATGAATATTCAGTCTTTTGTTCAAGCTAAAGTCGATTATCATCTTCTCTATTACTTAATTGATTTTTGAAATGCATTATTATTTAAAATGTGATTATTTAATATTTTACTGTAAAATTTTTTAGATTATGCATAATTAGCAGAGACCTTATCAACATATGTAAATCACGAAGTCTTTTGGATATTTTCTATTGATGTTTTAAAGATCTTTTACATAATTTCATTTTCAACACTGAAATCTAATTTTGAATTTCTGTTGCTACATAAGATCTAAATTAATTGAAAGCCTCAATCCATTCCATATTTAAAACAATTTTAAGGTAGAATTTACAAACCCTTTTTTGATTTGTTTCATAACTTGAATTTATTTTTGTGATCATCAATCTAAAACCAGTACCTTTTTCATAAAATTTCTCAACAAATCATCTTTCACGATGCCAAGATCTCCCGTGACAACGTGCTGATGATAATCATCAATATAGTCCCGATATAAAAATTGCATTTACATGATTCTGTACTTAGGAGCTCCGAGACTTGATTATAATTAAATATAAATCTACCAAGTTTCTTGTTGTATTTGAAAGCCTTTTTAATAATAATATTTCTAATTGGAAAAAAGGATTGATAATTTTGAAATATACCTAAAAAATTAATTTTGTTAAAGGATTTTTTCTTAAATAATAATGTACAAAATATTCTGTAGTGTAATTTTCACTTGTATCTAATTTAATATTCATTTTTTGTACTAAATAGTTATTAAGGTCTCGAATCATATGCATACCATGAGAATCCCTAAAATTACATCTGCTTAAAATATCTGTCATAATTTTAATTTCAGTTTATTCATGCCAGACATGAATCATTTAATTTATACATCATTAATAATTATATATATATATATATATATGAAATAAAATATACAATAAATAGAATATTATACATAATATAAAATAATTTATAAAGTATATTATTATTAAATTAACTATTTTTAATTAATATAATAAAAAATATGTCTTTTTTATAGATTATTAATTTAATTATTTTATAATCTTATAAAACATTTAATGTCCTTTTTAAATAAATTTAAATAACTTTAAAAAAATTAATAATTATTTCAATAATAAATAATAAATTTAATAATAAAGTAATATATTTAATAATAAATTAATATATTTAATAATAAATTAATATATTTAATAATAAATTAATATATTTAATAATAAATTAATATATTTAATAATAAATTAATAATAATTTTAATAATAAATTAGTAATTTTGATATTAAATTAATAATCATTTCAATAATAAATTAATAATTTTAAAAATAAACTAATACTTACAATAATAAATGAATAATTTTAATAAAAAATTAATAATTTTAATAATAAATTAGTAATTTTAATAATAATTCTTATTAATAATAGTTCTTATTAATTAGTTTTATTTATTAATTATTTTAGTTAAAAATTGTTTTAAAATTTTTTAAATAATAATTATTTTAAATAATGATTATTTTAAATAATTTTAAGTAATAATTATTTTAAATAATTTTAAGTAATAATTATTTTAAATAATTTTAATCAATAATAATTTTAAATAATTTTAATAAATAATTATTTTAAATATTTTTATAATAATTATTTTAAATATTTTTAATAATAATTATTTTAAATATTTTTAATAATAATTATTTTAAAAAATTTAAATAATAAATATATTAATAAATTAAATAATAATAATTTAAGTAATAAATAATTTAAATAAAAAATATTTAATTGTTTTTACTTTATAAAATATAAAATATAATTACATAAAATATAAAATATAATTACATAAAATATCATTTAATATTTAATAAACCTTTCATAAATAAGTTTATTTAATTTTAAAAATAATTAAATGAAATGAAAAAAAAATTGACCGATGAATCGAACCCAGACTTCGCTTAGTATGCAGACGATATATCAACCAAGCTACTAAATCGTTGGAGGAAATTGAAATTTAATTGTATATAAGCTAAGCATGAATTTCTAAGGCCTTTTTCTCCGAATTGATGGGCCATTCGTCGGAATTACATTGAGGGTTGAACAACCTAAAAGAGTACTACTATTACGCCAAGTCTCGATCCGAAATGAATTTCCTTAGTCCTGCCCTCTACTTGTTAGTTGATTTCGGGTTTTGGTTATATTTTTCAAAATTTCAACTCCCTGTATTCTGTAAGGTATTTAATATTTATTGCAAAGCCATTCATTGTTCTCATTTGTGTCATGATATTATATGTGTGTATATAAATAAACCTAAACCTATATACATATGTGTAATACACTACCCACACACATAGAGATTTTTGCAAATACATTGTTTCTTTGTATTGAAATAGAATTATTCATACTTTTAGTTAATATTCTAAATTTCGTACTTTTGGTAATAATGTTTGCTCGATAATTTCAGTGACATGGGACTGAATTATATTGTAATGAAAATAGTTAAGTAAACAGGAATGATCCGGAAATTAGAGGTTAAATATCTAGAATTCATAAATACGTTTAATGATCATTAGATTTTGTATTGATTATTCAGGTATTACAGAGAAAGAATTTGTGCTGGTTGTAACAAATGAATACTAAAGGAATAGTATACAAAATACATGTTATCCGTTTTTCAAATATTAAACTGAAACAAGAGCAGTTTAAATATGCGAAACTTTTTCGACCTACGTAAAAGTATTTTGCTTTTTAATAACAATTATTCCGAAAATACTTGAGCTCTATTTGATGTGAAAAAAGTTTTTAAAATGTACATTCCATGCAAGACAATATATTAAATCAATGAAAAAGAAATCGGCCATTTAATGGAAAAGTCTAACATAATACATGCCTAAATTTTCCATCAGTTTTATTAGTTTTAGGAAAAACTTTTTTTGACAATGTTAACAGTATTTTACTTTGTTTTTGATGCATTTCCCAAAAATATTTTTAAAAATCATTTTAACCGTTAGGTTAGTCATTTCAGCTTCCGTTTTACCATTCCTAAAGTTAAGAATGAAGTATTTCATGCTTTGGATATCTGTTGTAAAAATAATGTTTTAAAACTGTCTTAAATTTAAAAAAAAATTCAATTCAGACATGTAAATGATGCCCATTTGGTTTTCTGTTAATTTATTAATTAAGATAACAAATCAGAAATAAGATAAAAATTATGCGTAATTTTTAAATGAACTTTATCTCATTAAAAAATTTTAAAGAGAAAAATTGTACTTTAAACACACAAAAAAAATTATAAGCAGATGTAATTTTACAAGACTTTACTGAATGTGTAATCAGGTAGATCTTTTTATGTACAAATGCTTGAAGAAAATATATATTCTCTCTCTTAACATGTCACACAAACATTTCTTTATGATATCCTTCATACAAGACCGCAATAATAAGGAATCTAATTCATTTTGTTCGAAACCATTCCTGAATGGATGGATGAATCTATTCTAGAATTTCACTACAGCACCCGAGTCCAATCATCATGACAAACCCTCGCCAGTTATTCGAGTAGAAACAAAACTTTAGAAACCGATATCCTTGGAGATGAAATAGAATCCGCCATCTATAACCAAAGTATTTTTCTTGAGGCCTCTTGAGAAATAGCGCTCTAGCCGTGGGCCAGAGACGAAACAAGCCCATTGAACTATGTGTGGGTGCCATTAATCACAAAAGGAAGAATTTATGAGGATTACGAGGGAAGGAAAAGAACTGTTATTTGCTACTGCGAGCATAATGGGCACGGACAAGAAAATATGACGCCCCTTTTATTTGTCACCTACTTTAATGGATTAGGCGCTGAAAAGGATGGATACTTTTTTTGATTCATTCAGCAAGATTTTAAAATGAGTTAATGCAGAATGGAGTAACTGATGAATAGTAATTTGTCATTCGAAGAAATGGCAATGAGAAGAAAGGCGTTTTATAAATTTATATTTTATGAAAAAACCCAATTTAAAAAAAAAATGAGAGAGACATTAAATTTCATATAAGAATTCAAGTTCCTTCGTTTCGGTTGAGAAGTTATTTAATGTGATTGATTTTAAAACAATGATACATAAAAAAGAATAATGCAATGCCTTCCTGTATAAATGGGAATAATTATTCTGTATGTAGTGCAGTGTTTCTCGAACTGTGGGGAGTGCCCCTCTAGGGGGGCGTGATAACTCTACAATGGGGGCTATTGAAAAGTCGAAAGCAAAAGATTATTTAAAAAAAATTATTAATTTACTGAAAGTAAATAAACAAAATACATTCTGGCATAATAAAAAAAAATACGCATTTACACTGATATAATAAACTTATATAAATGTATCAGTACTGCACAACTTATATCATAATTAATTTAACAATACTATAAGAACAAGTTTATGAATTACTAGTGATCCTGTGGGCTGTCATATATAAAATGCTTTCCGAAAGTTAATACTTATCTTGATAATTTATATGATTTATAATTAATCTCTTAGAGCTGCCGATAAAAATTACGCGATCTGCTCCCCAACGCCACTGTTTTCCACGTAGGCATGCGTATGTGATGTATTGGGGAAGTGGGGTGGGAAGAAAAAAGGAATAAATAAGCAAAATCCTCTGAAATAAGTATTTCTTCGCAAACACTGTCAAGGTCTATATACTGCATTCCAAACCCTTCAAAATAATTTTATGAATAGCAGTCTACAGAAAGGATCATACTTCGGAAAGGCGTATATATACGTATGGTACAATTAACGCTTTGGCTGAGTGAAACGTTCATGTACCCCGTTGTCACTTAAGATGTTGAAGTCATATTGTTGGCTTAGCGTTGAAGTATAGTATTATTGAATTCAATATATTCTTATTGTATGAAGGGGGAGCGATGAAAATTATGATTGAATATTGTGTCGCAAATATTGAAAGTTTGAAAAGCACTGATCTAGTGTATTCTTATTTTTGAAACAAGAAAGAACCAGGGAAGGAAATATACAGCAACACGACACATAATTGAATTTACGACTTCGTTACTCAGAGGGAAAAAAACACTTGACATTTAACAAAACAGCTTTCAATAGAAATACTACCTTCACTCACATCCCGTTTCTTGAAAATCAAGTGTTGTAAAATTTCAGTAATATATTATTAAGTAGTATAGTTATAACCAAATATCAAAGGATGTAAATCATTTGCGTCATACATTTAAGCTAAAATTTTCTTGCGAAAAAGCAAAAATAGAAAACTTTACCATTTTTCCTGTTTTATTCTCATTTACTTAGCCTCTTTATATCCTTTAAGACCCAACCCGCACGACCATGCGGGTTAAATATTCTTACACGTTTTTGCTTCTGGAATAGTCGTATGTGACAAAATCCTGAACAAACGATTGAGTAGGTTTTCCTCAAGTGTAAAATATCCCTTTTTATCAACAGATGGCGATTGTAGTCTATGTTTTACTTTCAGCTGGCAAGTCTAGCACTGTTTACAAATACTACTTGAGCATGTCACCCTTTTATCTGTTGTAAAAAGGTAATTACCAATGCATTTTTAATTGCTTTGATGCACATATTTTGGTTTTATTGTAATTTGAAGTGGAAAGACGACTATAATTCATCATTTTCCATCAAAGTCTCTTTAAAACATTCATTTCATTGTCTTAGCAATAGCAAATTCTCGGTTTCAGTACAAACATGATACAATATCAAATAAATTATAAATAATCCAATAAAAAAATTAAAATGAATATCTTAAATCAGTGTTTCTCAAAGTGTGGGGCACGCTCCCCTGGGGGTGCGCGATAACCCTACAAGAGGGACGCGAGCATATCGAAAATAAAAGATTATTAAAAAATTAATTTAATGTAATGAGATAAGAAAAAAAAAACTTTCTGACATAATAAAAAATACACATTTACACTGATAGAATTTATTAGTATTACTTCATCAAACATAAAAGCTTTCATTTCGATACATTCATTAGCTATCTGATCCTATAAATAAATAAAAAACATCACATTTTGTTTGATTTGCTGTAATCCCACGATGAGAGATTTTTTTAATGAGTTTTCTTTTTAAATTTAAATTACTATTTCAGAGAAAAGACAAAGCCCACACTCAGAGAAACATTCTAGGAACATAAAAAATTCATCTGTTTGACCTTCGAACTTACTGGTATGGTTAGTTCGTTCATTTTTATGTCTTTATTTTTCATTTAGGGAAGTTGTAAATAATGTGCCTATACGAAAGAGTTGTATGACATTTCGAAAAGCGCAGAAAGCACTTTGAAGAATTATTTGGCCAATATTTATTTTTATGAGTATACTGAAACATATAAGGCATGATGAAAAACTTTTTATATAATTCCTTTTTTGAACTTAACATTCATAGTTTTACATTGATTAAACATTTAACCGGGGAGCGTACGCGCCGGGAACAAACTACAAAAATTTGAACAAAATATGACAGTTTTGCTTGCAGATATCATTCCTGTAACGTTCGTGAAAAGTTTCTGTGATTTGCGTCCTTTATTAAGGTCACGTACCTTAGAAACATTTTAATTCGGTTCTATTGGAATTTTTCTCAAATTATCAATGAAGAAAGGTAGAGAGTAGGTAAAAGTATATTTTTTCTTTTTTAAATTATTCACTGGTTTTTGGGATTTTTTGTTACAAAAAAATGAAAAAACATCTTGGGGGTGACCCCTCCCCGTTCATAATACCATTAGTATCGAATGCGCGTCTGCCCCGGGTTAAAACTTTTTGAAGTCTTCTAGTTTTAAATATTAAAATAACACAATTATTCTTTTTTGGAATTTTTACACTTTTTAATTTTTAACATTAATAATAAATGCAATTTTGTGGGGTTTACAATTACACAACACACACACACACAGTTCGTTTAAATTATTTATTATGAGATTCATTTAAAAATCTTTTTTACATTTTTGTATTCATTGCCGTGCTCTTGGTTTTACTTTCCTTAAATTAAGCAAGTGCCGACTGGGGGGTAGTTGGTTTGCCCTTTGTCCATCTGCCCCTAAGGGTTTTCATGTTCACCCCAGTCCATGTGGTGGATTTTCATGATGCAGAAAACGACAGCGGTCATGAAGGGCCATGTCGTAGATTTTGACATGTATAAAAGCCCTTTGAAGTGCCCATTTGGCGGCTGCCAAATTTAATTCAATCTTGCATCTCGAGCTCAGGTGCCTCCTTCTGGGGGAGGAAACTGGGCATCAAAATAACGAGGCGTGGTATCGCAAAATACGGTGCCGCACTAAAGTGATACCAGCTCCGGGGAATAAGCTAGGTCTGCAAAAAAAAAAAATACCAACATTTGAATTACACGTTTTTGGGAGACATCGGATGTTTTCCCAACTCACGCAGACGTTCCGAAATGCTAATTGTGACGGATATGAAGAAAAATAGACTAGATTATTTTCTAATGACATTTTAAACTTTTAGAAATGGATGATGGAAAAATATAAACTTTTTAAAAAAATATCTTTTGCAATCTGTTCCAATTTAAAAATTATAGATACGAAAATTAAATGATAATTTTATTATTTTAAAAAGGGAAAATTTGCTTAAAATATATATTTCTTAAAAGTAACAAATACAAAATTTAATACTTTCTTGGAATTTGTAGGTTTATAATTAAGATCTATGGTAGCGGGGGTAAAGAATAATGTGCAAGGGGGGGGGCGATAAAAAAAATGATTGTAAATTGGGTCGCCAGTAGTGAAAGTTTGAGAAGCACTGTCTTAAATTTTAAGAAAAAGCTGTCGCTTTGGCAGAATCTCCACCTACTAACAAAAGTATTTTAACTGATGATAAAGATGAGTGTTATAATTCCTTCCGCAAAAAAGAAGTGATTTTATCCGCCTGCTAAAAAGCCCCGCCAGGATAAAAGGCATGGCATATATAGCCATTTTTTATGTGTTGACGATATTTTGAGGCTTAGCAAGGGTGGATTTGAAAACTGCGAAAGCAGTTCGAAAATACGTTGGGAAAAATGCAATGTTTATTTATGCTTGTCAAAAACATTTCTTTTATTTTGCAAATGACATACAGTACAGTAGAACCTATTCCATTAGTGCAAGTGTTCTTCAATATTTTTCGACAATTAAACAGACTAATTAGTGCAGGGCACACGACCAGATGATCAGCGGTCATAGGCTGACCAGAGTCACACAGAGTACAGTCCGGTGAGTCGGTGATACCAGTTCTGTAGAGATAAGATCTCAGACAGTGTCATGATCTCTCAAAAGTCTAAGATGAGCTACAGCAGCTTTTCTAAGAGCTCCAGGGACCCAGAACGGATTCTTGTTCAAGATTGCCCAGTTCTTGTCCTTCGGCATCTCTACTACTTCTATTTTAAAATTATGCTTATAAGGCATGTTAGAAAATGCCTTAAGAAATTAATGGTTGAAATTCTCGTGGATCCTTGGATAACTAGGGCTCTTTCTTAGCAAGAAAGTCAGCCTGCTCATTCTCAGCAATGTTACAATGAGCCGGCATCCACTCTGAAAAGAGATTTTATGAGGAAAATTTCTTAAGAACGAACAGCATTTTAAAATTCTTTTTGAACTACAGAGGTAATTTTGAAATAGAACTTGTAATGCCGATTTAGAGTCGGAAGAGATCACGGTCCTGTTGGCTTGTCAAAAACAGTTTCTAGTTATATATTTACTGTGAAAATCATGTTTTTGCTTGCCAAAAACAAAAACATGCTTTAAAGATTATCACAGTAAATAGATAAGGAGTCAATAAAAGAAATAAGTATACATCAATAATTTCCTTATTTGTAACAATATCAGTTAAATCAAGCTTTTTTCTTTTATCAATTTAGAGTTAAAAATGTAAAATTTCACGGATGATGGTTTCATACAAACCCAACCCAACAGGATAGTGCGGATACCGTCTAAGTTCCGAAGGGGGAGGGCAAAATGTTTTTTATTCCTTTTTCCGCTGTCATTGGGGTCGATATAGTGTTAATAACCAGAGGAATTTAATATTTAAAGATAAAAAAATTTCGGGTCTTAAAGGAATAATTAGTACTTTACTCTAAAAGAAATTAAAGCTTCTATAATTAGTATTGATTGCTCAGAAAATCGCGTATATATATATACAGGGTGTACACAAATTAGTTGGGCGATTTCGTGAGTTAAAAACTTTGAAAATATTGAATGGAATTTGTCTTTTTCACTCGCTTTTATAAGTTTCACTTGTATGTAATGGAATCTTTGGACTCGATTTTACCCACTTTAAAAGGTCAGATTAATTCTCGAAATTTTGCACATTTGTCAAGGACCTATGACAATACAATAATTTCAAAATTTTGTTCCATTGTCCTGATCAGAATCATCACAAAATAACGATTTTAAGGATTTCGAGATTTGGTGACTAATTCATTATATCGTTCCTAGATTTGGCGACTAATTGCAAACACAACTTCCAAATTTGGCAACTAATTCTATACTCCATTTCTAAATTTGGTAACTATTTCAAGATAGGGTGACTAAAAGACTCTACCCCTTAAAAAGGTGCAACCCTAAAAATGAAAGCGCTAGTTATTAATAAAAATAAAAAAAAACAAATAAAGATTTCTTTATGTGAGAAAGAAGAGAGTGTGTGTTAGAAATTTCTTATAATAAACGATCTGGTTTTTCTGAAAATGGAAATAATAATAAAAAAAAATAAAAAAACACTCGTGTACGTGAAAAAAAATTAATGTTTTAACTGCCAAACTCAGACATTCTGTTTTTCATAATTTATTTTATCAAAACAGCTGATTGCCCACTTCAGCCGACCTTGAACTGGGAAAGTTAAAACAAAACTTGCTGAATTTACCGAAGAAAACCTGAATAATAGATGTATATATGTTCGAGAGATATGCGTATCCACGAGATTGGGTCCGAACAATTTTTTTTTTTGTTATTTTTTAAATGGAAGTATATTTTTACGTTTATTATAATTGGTGTTTTCGATCCTTAATAAATTATTTTTAAAAAAACCTTAACTTTTTAAAAATCCTCTACGAATACTCTCGTAGAAAACAGTTTAATTGTTGATTACTCGTGGGAATAATAATGGAATGTGAAATGAGAATAATATTAAGATTAATAAAAAAGAAACTACAACAATAAAAAAAAAGAGGATATTGGTGAAAAAAACAAAAGTTTATAGAAAAAATATCAAACATCTCAGGCGAAGAATTAGGAGAGAAAATGAATAAAAGCTGACTCTATACGAAAATAGGCCTCACAATCAAAAAAAAGAGCAGCTCCTTGAAACAAATCGCCCATAATTTGGGAATCTAGAATATCAGGTAAGGTGAGTTTGATGGGCTTTATGCAGGCAATTAACTCGTTTTGTGATAAGATATATGAAATTTACACTAAACGATGCAATCCGCATCAGATTTCTAAGTGGAAAGAAAATGGTAAACGGCTCTCTGTTAGAATATCATTGAAGGCATACTAAAGTTGCAGAAATAATTGTTTTCTGCTGCACATAAGTAAGTTTTTTTTTTATTTTTGTAAAGCAATACGTTTAAAAGTGATGATACGAATTAACATTATAATTAAATTTTCTACAGTTCTTGAAGCAATACGTTTAAAAGGTGATTATACGCTTGACATTTAATATTTTTCCTTAAGATACTTTTTATTTGACCTGTATCTAAAAGACGGAATTTTGAAATATAAATGCGGACCCATCCAGTCCTATAAACGGAAGAATCCCCTTCTACCCGTTAAAAGTCCTTTAAAAAGAGAAGTCTAATTCCAGCCCACGTAATCCAGGTCCACATTTCAAACTCAGGATAAAAAATTTAACAATAAATAAATAAAGTTTAAAAAACAAAAAAAAAAACGTGCTTTTATTGTACATAGAACTAAAATAAAAAAAAAATTATAGTTTAAAAAACACGATATAGTGAATTTAATAAAAAATAAAAAAAAAATTTTAATATAAAATAAAATGATTAAAGGGAAAAATAAAGTTATTGAGGTAAAAAACGTGGGGGCTCTTAAATTAAATTTTTATAATTTCTTACTAGTTCTATTCCCAAAGGCTGTTAGTGTAAAAGATTCAAACATCCCGCTTTTACCACGATGACATTAATTTTCTGTTAATCATTTTTTTCTTATATTAAAATTTTTTTTCTTTTTGCGATTCTATAAAACGTGTTTTTTTTTCAAACTATAATTTATTGGTCAGATTAGTAGTCATATATTCCAAGTTTATTCATCGGTGGCTTTAGGTGTCATAAGGAAAGAATTTTTAGGTGCCGAAAATCCTCATGCCATCCTAGAACATGGAAGGCATAGTCCCAATGTAAGCTTGTTTTTTGGGAGTGGGGTTTCGAACGTTTTCTTTTCTTTTTCCTACGCTGAAAATACTGTTATGTGCATTCTTTATCTACGAATGCTACAGATTTTCCTTACGCTAATAATCAACGAACAAATGCTAGGAGGTTACATTTTTCAACCGGATGATGCGCCTTGTCACTACTACAGCTAAGTTATATCTTATCTAAATTCTATCTCTATTCTTATCTTATCTATTGAGGTACCAGTTTGGATTGGTCGTGGAGGTGTTCTTCAGTGGTCAACCTCGAGCATCCGATCTTTCTCCATTAGATTCAGTGTGTGGGGTTTTGCAAAGGGTCAAATGTACATTCCGCTATTTACTGTATCCGTTCCTGAACTGAAATCAAGAGTCTAAACTACAATAAATTTGAACGATGGAAGCTTGATGAGAAATCTGTAGTAAGAATTGATTTAAAGATTTTTTAGACTAAAGAAAGGAAGCCACATTGAGAAAACTTAGGATGATTTAATCTCACAAAACTATGTACTCCCCTCCCCCTGTAAATTATAGGCAATAAATGCTTCTTTTAGACCAAATAATTTGTAGACACTTTGTATATTGTGTGGGAGAATAATTTTCATTAGTCTAGTTTTTGTCCATCCCTTGTGTATTACCATTCCTATTAATATCTTTATCTTTATTAATTGATTAATTTCGATATAAAATGGTACTAAATATCATTCCTTCAAAGTATAATTAGTGAAAGTCATCTATATTTCTTTGTTTTTTTCAATCGCTAAATAGTTATTATTCAAGTAAAAAATGTAACTTATAATTTGGCGAAATTCCCTCCTAATAATTTATCACATTATATATATATATATATATATATATATATATATATATATATATATATATATATAATATCATATTTCCTCATCTTTAAGTAAAATTTAATTTTGGTGGGAGATAAATTAAAAGTTTTAAAATAAATATAAATGATTTTTAACTAAATCTTTTACTATCTTTATGTTAGCGTGCACACTTATAGCAAGGAAGATTTTAAAGCTTTAAAATTGAAAATGTTAAACAGAAATTCAACAAGGTCAAATGCATTATCATTTTCTATCATTTCATGAGTATTTGCAAATGCTTATATTCGTATTTGAATTTAATTAAATACTTTACTTGAATGAATGTAATTGAGAAAATTAAATTTAGTAACTTTCATTTTTACTTTTTAAATACTCGCGCATTACCCCAAAGACATGATACAAATATGCTATAATGTATATAACAAGTAAAATATATATAAAAAAATGTTTTTTAAGTCAATTCCTACATAGGTCAACAAAGAAAAATTTTATTTTAGTTACTTTTTATCAAATAATTGCAATTAACATAAATATGTACATATATACATATGACAGAATAACAATAATAAGTGGCAATTAATTTTTACTAATTGTCATTAAAGTATCGTATTGTTCCAAAACAATCGTGTATATAAAATTTAAGTTCAACTGAATGCCTTAAGAAGTGAGAAAAAAAAATCCTTTTAAGTTTTGACCCATGTCACTAAAAATGAATCCAACCTGACTGTATCTGTAATTATTTAAACAATTAGTTTTAATCAATTATTTCAATTAACTATAATTAAATTATCGTATTGTCATCCAAAACAATCATGTATTGAAAATTTCAGCTCAAATGAGCGTTTTAAAATTTATTTCATTAACAATTAAAAATTTGAACAAAATATATATGGAAATTGTTAACTTGTAATATGGTCGATCTTTGTCGACCATATCGTTAAATAGTCAGCGTAAGTTGGGTGTGGGATTCTCAAAATAAGGGGCTTTTTAGGACAATTGACTTTTATTAAGAGTTTAACTTATACTTTATATTGAACAAACATATTAAGGTGAGAAAAAGCCAAAACACGTACCCGTAGTTAACACAGATCGTGCACTTGGATCCTTATCTAAAAAATTATATTATCCTCCTACCTCAACCCTAATAATATTTCAATTCGGAAAATAATCTTCCTACCTTAAATTTCCCAAGCAACGTTTCCCAAACACCTTAAAAGATCAGCTGTGGGGCTCGAAAATTTGTATGCACCTTGTAAATGGCGAGCTACCCGTGATTTTTGGGTAGGCCGTCAAATTACATTTCTACCTTTTCTTAACTGAACTTTCTCTAAAAGCCATCGCGCTTACTAAAACTTCTTCTTTTAAAGGTTATCTTATTTGCATCTGTACCTTCGTTTCCTTTTGGATTTGGGTTGGAAAAGGTTTGCCATTAATCTTGGCCGTAAAAAGCACAGAGGGTTATTTGAAAAGGACGGTGGTTCACAAACTAACAGTAATGAAAAACATGGTTATTTTCCTTCAAATATTTTTCTCTGACGTATATTATCTTATGATAACTAAAAGAAAATTAGTGAAATTTGTGGAAATGTCAATGGAATATTATGCATGCGAATAAACATAACTGAAACTATTATTAGTCGAAGGATATATGAAGTTTCAAAACACTAAATAACTATAACAATGGTAAATAAATATAACATGAAAATATGAACATATTTCCTCAAACACGTGGATTCATCTCTGTAACTTTATTTTAATAAAAATAAAAAATATAACTTAAATGTAGTGTATTTTTCTAAAACCACGAATTACATCTAAAATTGTTTTGATGTATTGAGCAAGTGTTCAAAATTTAAAAAATAAGATATTTTTAGGGAAGTGAGAAAGAGCACTTTAAATTATTAATACGCTAATACTAAAAATTTATTGATGATTTAATACAGAATATTTTTCATGATATATAAAGATATTGAACAAAAGAATCCGCTTATTTTTTTCAAAAATTTTTATAGTAATTTGTTAAATATATGTTTCACATAGTATTATTATGCAATAGGATTATGTGTTTTGAATATTCGTATGAAACAACTTATTGCAGAATAAACTTTGTTTGTAGTATTTCAATAAAATCTTAGGTGACACGCGTTACAATTTTTAACGCAAAATATTTGTACATTATTGGGATTTATTTAAAAATAAATATTTAGGGAAAATTTATACTAGAACGAAAACAAATGCATATTGTATATATGAAAATATTTGCGAGTAACCCTTTTTCCACAAAAACTAAAATACACTTTCTGTATAAAATAATTGATAAATGTAATGTGTTCTTCCTCAAAACATTGTTTTTTCAAAAAAAATCACAGGGGTTTTTCCCGGGGGGTGGCTAGACGTTATAGCCACTGCCTCAAAAAACATT
>BMAV01021545.1:0-18594 GCA_019973955.1 Trichonephila inaurata madagascariensis
AAAAAGTATATATATATATATATAATTATATATATATATGAAAGAAATTTATATAATATATCAAAAACAAGAAATAATAGAAATGAACATAACAAGAAATAACGTAATAAAAATATAAAAGAAAAACAGGAAGATCGAATTTATAGAAAAATACAAAATAGAAAATACAAAAAGGAACCTAGTGTGTCAGAAAGCAATTTTGGACTTAGGACCGAATAAGTGTGGTTAAACTAGTTTGAAGGTTTGACTAGTTATTATATATATATATACAATATATATATATATATATATATATATATATATATATATATATGTTATATATATATATATATATATATACATATATATAAATATATATGTATATATTGTTTGAAAATATTGGAATTTTATCTTCTATATTCGCAATTGATATTTTGAAATGGGTTTTAATGTTATAAGATTCATATAATTTCAATTTTTTAATTGATTATTAAGTTGTGATTAAATTATATATATTTAAATATATATGTATATATAGGGAGAGAGTGAACTAAAAGTAGATAATGTGAATAGTGAAATGAAAAAAGAGCATGATTTGTCTACATTGTTGTAACAATGCACACTCGGTTTGGCTAGTTTTGCTGAAAAAAGACGCCAACTTTTGTCGTTGTTTTAACAGTTAAATCGTTAGAACAATTGAGATGAATCTAAGTTGGCATCGGAACCGGTAATTAATGAATTAATATTTGAAAAAACTGTATTAACATCAAGTGTCATCCACTACAAGTATAAAAATTTATTGGAACTTGAATGGATGAATAGAAAGTATTTTTTTAATGATTCAAAATTTCAACAAGATATATATGTATATAGTGAGAGATTGGACTAAAATAGTAGGAATTGAATAAAACAACGAAGTTTAACTATTATTTAAAATAACAAAAACAGGGAATTTTTCCGTTTTGAAAAACTTTAGTGCGAAGCGCGTACGTGAAATGTACTTAATTTTTTTTAATATTTCTATCTTACCTAGAGAAAAAAGCAACTTTTCTTAGGTATAACGATTGAAAAAATCCCTCTAACTCTAACGTACGGCAAGCAATATTTCATTTGACATTATGATATATTTGTTTCATGCCTTGGAAATTATATCCTTTACATTTTTGCTTTCATCGTTTAGCTTTTTAAATAAATCATTTCGCTCGTTAAACAAGATGAAGTTAAATTTTACTCAAACGAAGTAGGAGTACTTAAAAAAATATATGAATTTGACTGAAGGCAGATGGAAAAATAAATAAAACCATTTTGTGTCATCTATCCGCTGTAATCAGTGTATTATGAATGTTGGCATTAAATCATTATGATTTAATGCTGATGTCGCGTCATCCGAATTAAAAAGAAATGGCTCCTTGCAAAGTTGAGTTTAAAAATAAGTAAAAATAAATAAAATATTTTCCCGAAAACAAAATTTTGTTTTTTTAAAAATTTTTAGCGTGTTTTTGAGTGACCAATCTGAAATGAACAACAGTTTGATTGTGTTTTTTAAAAGACTTTTTTAAATGTTTTTTTTCAAATCATAACTTTTTAAGTAATTTTTAAATTTACTCAATAACTCTCAATCGCGGGCGTTTTTTTTTTTTAATTCCTATTATTAGCTCACTCTCTATGTTTATATATTTATCTTGTTCAAATTTTAATAAAATACTTCCTATTAATCCAATCAAGTTCAAATAATATTTTTAAATTGTAGTGGATGACACATGATGTTAATACAGCTTTTCAAATATTAATTAATTAAATTAAATACCGGTTTTTGATGCCAACTTAGATTCGTTCCTTGTTAAATATTCTGCAAAAGTTGGCTTAAAACCCGGGTTTTTTCAGAAAACTAGCCAAACCGGATGTGCATTGCTACAAAATTTACAAAAAAAGTGGCCGTAGTGGCCTGGGGTGGTATCGGATCGTGGCTGGCTTGTCACGGTTCACCCAGTACCACTAAAGACCCACCGTGGGGAGCGATGCATGTTCAATTTGTCGGAGTCAAACGTCCTACCGTTGTGTAGGTGGTAGTTAGGGGGGGATCCACCCGGTGTCATCCTCGTCCGACCATGGTTCAAAATTGCGGGGCCCCGTGTTGCGAACAGTGCGGAGAATTTTTAAATTCCCAATCAATCACTTGCAGAAAAACATGCTTTTTTTCAATTTTTATTAGTTCCCCCCCTATATATATATATAAACATATATATCTTTTTAAAATTTTTCCCATCATTTACAAAATATTTTTATTCATCCACAAAGTGGGAATTGACTTAAAATTTTTTATATTACTTGTTTGTTTATCATTGATAAAAATACATATACATTTCAAAAAAAGTCAAATTAAACCTATTAAAAGATTTTTCTTGAACTGTTAAAATTTCAAACAATACTTTTGGGTAAAAAACTGATGTTCTTCAACTGTTTATAAGCGGGAATATTACCTCTCATATTTTATGCATCGAGAATTTGGGGGATATTTTTTTGGGAAGAAAATTAAAGGAAGAATGAAACGCAGATTTTACTTGTCATTAAGGTATCGACTAGTTGAAAACGTCATTTTGGTCAAAATACGTTTCTTTTTTTTTTATCATTTGAAAATTCAAACAATTATCTTTCTAAATCTTTTTTGTTTTGTCTTGGGAAAATTAAAAAAACAGGTGTTTAAAATATTATTACCGCTATTAAAAAAAAACCCGGAAGCAGTGAAATCAAAACCAAGTTGATTTCAAAACATTCTTTTACCGCTAGTTTTTCGTTTCATCACATTATAAATTTAAAACAATATCAAAATTTTTAAAAAGCTATTTCATTGATTCAAAATTTCAATCTTTTTTTTTTGACTTATGCGATTGGCAAATCTGTTTCTTATGCCCTCACTTTTTTTTTATTTTGGTTTAGGTCTTAAAATTTTATTCTTGCATTTCTTCTTAAAAACTTAATTTTTTTCGCTTTAATTGAAAAATTTTTTGTTATTCTGTGATTTTCCCTTTTTGTTTTACCTGATTAAAAGGGGTAACCAACGGTTAAAACTTTTCCCCGAAGAAAAAAATTTGCTGGTAAAGGTATACAAACCCCAAAGCAAAGTGAAAATGTTCGATTGTAGCGAACTGAAACTGAATTCGAAAGACTCTTCTCAGAACAACAATGTTTAAATGGAAATTAAAAGGTAAAGAATATTTGATTTAAAAATATTTTGGCAAATGTATTGCCAGTTTGTGCCCCCAGAATGTTTTGAAAATAATATGTATATGTATGAAGATTCTGTGTTTGATTTTTCCCATTGAGCAGTAAAATGCCCCAAATTGTTATTTATACCCCTTTTCATCTACTGAGAAGTTAAACAAGAAAAGTGCCAAAATTTGCAATTTGGTAAGGAGAAAGGGGGGATATTCGTCTGCTAAAAAGGGGGTTTACTTGAATATCCCTTTTAAAAAAAAGGGGGCATACAGACTATGGGGAAAAAAGCTCTTGAGCAGTTTCATCAACAGCAAAGATGCCAGAAGACGCTGCTTTAAGGGAAAAATTGCAAAATTGTTCCAACCGGGAGTTGCAGAATTGGGATCTGTTGATGGTACTTGGCAAAGACGTGGTCATTCATCCCGAATGGTTGTGTTCAGTATTATCCATTAACCGGGGGGCTTTTGTTTTGGGATATGGCCGCAGGTACTTTAAGCTCTAAGGTCCGTTCTACTAAATTTCTTGAATATTTGGGTTCCCCAACTGGAATCCTCGGTGGGCAGAATCTTCGGCGTTTTGTACCACGAGAAAACTGAAATACGTTCAAAGGGTGGTGACCCCGGATCCCTTTCAGGGAAAAATATTTTTACGGTATCAACAGTGTCACCAAAAGGTGTATGGCCATCCAAAAAAGTAGGGAGCCCAAAAAACTTAAAAAAACCCCGAAAAGCCCGGGGGGAAAGGAAAAATCACTGATGTTTGGGCGATAAAACCCCAAAATACTATGGCATTGCCATTAGAAGTAAACTATAAAATCGAGGCAATGCAAAGTGCTACCATAGCGGCATTTTTCACTGTTGCTCGCCGTGAAAAAACCCCTGCATGGACAGGTCCAATCGGAGCTGATAGTTGGTGGCATACCAGGCTAAAAGCAACCGGCAAAAGATTTTAGAAAAGTGCAGGTCTTTCTGAAAAATTTTAAATGTGTTAAATCCCAGTACATGAAATTTGTGATAAACAATTGTTACAGAAGTGTCTCCACGGTAAAACCCAAAATGCAAATGAGTCGTTCAATGGCTTTTTTAAATTGTTCCAAAGGAAACTTTTATTGAGTGAAAAATTTCCCCTTTGGGGGCTTATATTGCCGTTATTATTTTTAATAAGGGTTTCAATGGTTTGTTGGAGGTTTTAAAGCCCTTGGGATAAAAACGGTTACTATACCTTGCGTAACTACAAATCTTTCGACATCATTCGAGTCAAAGACTAAAACGACATTCTTTCCTGTTGAAATCAGCCAGAAAAAAAATAGGGGCCCCAAAAAAAGAAAAAAAATTTAATAAAATATAAAGTCAAGGTGTGTTGTATAAATCAGACAGTTTTTTTATGTACTAGTAATAGTTTTTTTAAATTGCATTTTTAAAGTTTAAATTCATTTTTTTTTCAAAAATATGTTTTTTGAAATTTTTTTGGGATTTCAAATGTGATATCTAAATCCAGAAAAAATATTTTTCATGAAATTTTTCACAAATGTTTTTAATAGTATTACCTAGAGGCTGGGCTAAGATCTAAAAAAATTTAACAATTTGTAGTGATTTTTGGTTTATTTCTTTTTAAAAAATCGAAAATATAAATGAAATTTATAGTTTGTACTTTGTTACTTAACTTTTTTATTCAAAAAAAAAATTTAAACTTTTAGTCCAGCCCCTAGACATATGTTTAAAATGTCGCAATTTTTTTTTTAAAAATAAATTATTTTAAAAATAGAGCATTTGAAAAAAATTAAAATTTAACTAAAATTTCTTTAAAAGTTAAAATTTTTGTAAATTGTTATTTTGTATAATTTTTTTTAACTGTATTTTTTTTTATAGTGCATAAAATGAAATTAAAAAAAGCAAAATTTTTTGGATTTTTTTGAAAATTTAAAAAAAAAGTCTCCCAACGTAGTCGGATACCTTAAAGAACACAAAAAATATTTGTTTTGAAGCAGTGTTTGCTATTTCTGGTATACCACCTAGACTTGGGATTTTGAACAATCTTGATTTCGGCATTTATACCGCCTTGGCACGCTGGAGGGACGTTCCGTTTTTTATTGCCCCACCCCCCCTGTAGGAAACCCATCACTCTTTTGGACGTATACATTGAAATTTTCAAGAGATAAAACGTTTGTTTCACAGATGGGAGAAATGAAAGGAAGGGGTTTTGCCTGTGTTATTTACGATAAAGGAGTTGAAAACGTTACTTCCAACATCGATTAAGAGATGAATGCTCTGTTTTTCGCCGAACTGCTCGATTAATTTTGCCGTGAATTCGGGACTCTTCCGTCAGGGTAAACGCTCAATTTTTTATCTGCACCGAACTCTCCACACCATTGTTTGCTAAACTTTTTGAAAAAAAAACTTGTTGTAATGTGGTTCAGTCTAATCTGCTACCTCGAAGCCCAAATCCACTTTTTTTTGTTCCCCTAGCGGAAATCTCGGTAATGATAGAGGAACAGTTGGCCAAAGAGGCAACTTGCCGAGATATAAACCCTTTTGTGCGTCCTTGTCCCACGGGAAAACACTTAACTTGGGAAAACTGTTTCCTTGAACCCCAAAACTTCCCCTCACTTAAGCTTTGGGTTTCTGGACATCCACGCGCCCTTTTTTCTCTAACAAAACCCTTGTGTTCTTTGACGGCCACGATTAATGGTTCTTTTCCAACCCAAATCCAAGAAGAGAAAAGAAGGCTAGATGCAAGTAAGATAACCTTTTTAAAAAGGGTAGAACTTTGGAGCGGGATGGAATTTAGAGAAAGTTCAGTTCAGAGAAAATTAAAAGGGTTTATAGACGGCTTTACCTAGAATCAAAACACAAACTCGCCATTCAAACCCGAAATACCCAAGAGCCCTTTGGGGGAAATTTTGAAGTGGATTGACGTTGGGATTCAACCAAGGTAAAGATTATATTCTGAACGCGAATATATTATTAGATTGGGGGTAGGGGTTTTATAAATATTGATAAGGATCAATTGCGCGATCGTGTTAATTAAGGCTACGTGTTTTGGTTTTTTTCACTAATATGTTTGTTCGATATCAAAAACTGTTTAAAATTTTAATAAAAATCATATTAAGAATTCTAAAAAAGTTCCCTCATTTCGAGAATCCCACGCATCTAACTTAGCTGAAATTCCAGAAATTTTACAAATCGACTATGTCGCAGACTAAAAAAGGTTTTTTCCAACCATTTATAAACGGGTTAAATGTAAGAATTTTTTTATTGATTTAAGTTTTCCCGATTCTAAAATATGGAAATTTTAATATTTGTATGATTCAATTTGTTTGGTCGTTATTTGTTTTGTGGGAAATGCTGAAACGGGGAATATGTATTTTGTTGTAGGTTTTTTTATATTTTTTAAAAGAAAAAAAAAAGGGAAGCGTTTGGTATTTCCGGGCCCATGATTTTTTTTTTGTTGGTCAATTAACAAAAAAAGCCCAAGTTTTAAGAAAAAATTTGTTTACTGTATAGGTGTTTAAACTTTTATATTTGGTATCTCCATTTGTTTTTTTTGGTTTTTTTCCACCCTTCCCTTTTTTATTTATATTTTTTTAAAGGGTTTTTTTTTTCTTTTGTTTTCAAAAATATAATTTATGTTACCACTTGCCAACCCCTATGTTATGTATTGTGGAGCATGAGGAGTTTTGCAAATAAATTAACTAAAAAAATAATAATAACTGCATTGTTACCATTTGTGTCAATAGATAGTTTTACAGCTTTTATACTGAAAAGATGAAAATAATTTTTGAATTGTAGTGGAGAGAAGTAAAAACATGTATGTATAACAATAATAAAATAAAAGTGTGCTCATGACCACATGATAGAACTGAAAAAATATAATTTACACAGGGCAAGAGAATCCAATTGTTCGGATATACTACGTTTTTTTATAACATTTTCGCATGCGGGCGTTTTAATTGGGCAATGTTTAAAATTATGCATGGTACTTACGTACTATCGCAACAATGCCAGCGTTCAAGATAACTCGCCAAGTTAGCAACCCGATTTAAAATGTTTCCCTTCTTTAATTGGTGGGCGTTCTTCCTTCAAAAAAGTGGTGGGGAACCAGTGGCCATGGAAGACGGGTTCGTTTGTCAAGAGTTTTTACCCAAAAAGACCACCTTGGAGAAAGGGCAAATAAAATCTGTCGAGGACTCAAACGTCCACCTATTGGTGTAAGTTAGGGGTGGGGGGGGCCAGTTCAGGTGGTTTTTACGTGATCATTGTTCAAAATTACGAGGGCCGACGCTAAACGCCCCTGTATAAAATCACGTTTTTTCACCACTTACCCTTCAAATAAGCCGCCAATATCGTTTAAAAGGCCTAAAGTTTATAACTTTTTAACGCCTATACGTGGGTTATAAGGAGGTTACTTCCTTTAAATTTCTGAGAAAACAGAAGGGAAAGGGGTTTAACTTTTCATTCTTATTCTTGGTTGTCATCACTTATCCAAAAAAAGGAAATTTTTTAAATTAAGGGACATGGAAGATTTAACAAAAATTTTAATTTAAAAATTTTCAAAATTTTTTTTTGCCTTATGTGTGTATATACGAAAATGAATTTGTGCTCAAGATTTAAAAACACAATTTAATTTTTTTAAAGGAAAAACTTGAAATTTTGGGGAAATATTTTTAAATGCTCTCCTCCCAAAAAAATTTACGTACACGATGAAATTTTATTACAAGTATGTCAAACATGTATAAAAAAGGCAAATGGTTTTGCGATAACTATTGGGCCTTATAAGATTTTTTTTTGAATACTTATTGAAAATTCCCCAAAAATGTTAAAATTTTAGTTCAATTATTTTTTAAAAAAAAGAATTGCTTTGATTTTAAATGCATACCAACTTTTTTTTACATGTACGAATAGGAAAAAAACGATTGCAGATAGAAAAAAAACTTAGCATTTTAAATGAAGACAAACAGATTAATCTTCGAGATAAGTAAAATTTAAAAATTTTGAGCCATAGGGGTGTAATAAAAACGAACTTAAAAAGCTACATAAAATTTTTTTAGTTTAGAGCTTTTTATTTTTTGGGTTTTAAAGACGTATATAAAAAATAATTTAGGCAAAAAAAAATTTGATTTTTTCCCCAATTTTTTTCAATTTAATTGTATTTAAACCTTTTTGGGAAAACTTTGCCATTTTTTTTTGGGGGTTTTTACTAATTTATTTTAAAATTTAATAATATATATATATATATATATATATATATATATATATATATATATTTTATATATATATATATATATATATATATAATTATATATATATATATATATATATATATATATATATATATATATATATATATATATATATATATATAAGTAAAGGAAATAAAATTTTATGGAAAAAGTGTGCAAGAATTTTTCCTTAAAAAAAAAAACATGCTTTAAAAGTTAAATTCAAAACTGAGCGAGAGTCCCCCACTTGAGCACGATTGTCGACTGGTGTAGAATAAACTAGATTGAAAGTAACGCAGCCGAGCCTGACGTTTAATTTAGATTCACTCTTCAGCAAAACGCACTTAATGAAATTATCACTTTACAAAGTTTCAACTATCTTGCACAATATATGAAGTACAGAAATCCTTAAATTAAAACAACTCGAAACTAAACTCAGTGGTGCAACATCCCATGACGGCCAAGGCCTACTGTGCCCATCTCAGTATACGTGACCATTGGGAGCTGAGGTGTATGAGTAGATGTCCCGATCAGGTGGTCAGTCTCAAGCGAAAACCACCCGTGTTTAGTCCACAAACAAGCTTGGTACTTATTTATCGACCCACTAAAGGAATGAAAAGGCTGAGTCGACCTTGCCCAGCCCGAGTATAGAACCCTGGACCTACAGTGTGGAAGCGTGATACGCTATCATTCAGCCTATATGGTCTCTACATACGCGAAATAGTTTTGAAGCGTTTCAGCTAATAGACTACTTCATGATATCCTGGTGATTTACGCGGAAAAGCAGACTATTCTAAAATGCAATATTCAATTCTTATTCCCTGCATGAAAGTGTGATAAAGGATCAAAGGCATCGCATTACAATAATTGCATTTTCATTTCACACATTCAAGGTTATTTATTTTTACACAGTTTTCATTATTCAACTATTTTTGTAGAAAATAAATACAGTAGAACCTGTTTTTGCCGCAGAACCGCATAAAAACAGGTTCTACTGTAAATTAAAAATAACACTCAAGACATTGAGCTTAGTAAATATTATATATATTCCAGTGATTATTTTACACGTAAGTTTTTTTATTTTTTTAATTTATTTATTTTTAATTTATTTATTTTTTTATTCCTCTCCTTGAGACATTCATTATTGTTTGCTTTTCTTAGCTTCATTTTAATATATTATCAGGTTTTTCTTCCACGTGTTGTATTAGGCTTAACTTTTCAACTTGGTTTTTTTTCCCTTCCTATTTATCGAAAGTTTCTGCTGTACGGGGAAGGTAGAATCCGTAAAGCATTGCTAACCCTAATTCGCTGGCCTAATTCAGCGACAACTTTAGAAATCATAATAGGTCTCCAGTTTAGTCCAAAGACTTTTTTGTATCTACATTTGTTGTGTCTGGTGAATTCCAATTTCTTCCTGCTTTAGCACTGTAGGTTCTAGTACTTCTTCACTGATATTTTATATATATATATATATATATATATATATATATATATATATATATATATATATATATATATATATAATATATATATATATAATTTTCCATGTCTTAATGATATTATGCATAAATATTAAACTTGGTTGTATTTGATGTTAAAACTTTTAATATAAAATTTATGAAATTTTCATTGAGTGAAAAAATTAATTTATGATCATTTAAATTAAATCGAATTCCTTTTCATCAACTTATTATGAATGTTGAAAATTGAGAGCAATTCTATTCAATAACATACATTTGTGTTCAGAGTTTTTCAAAGTTGCCTATGTTTTTCTATATATATTCCGGAATATATAGTCTCATTTTCATGTCTAACTTTTTACAATATTTCTACTGTATCAGCTTTTCTATATTTTTACATTACATTAATCTAAAGTAAATCGCAGCATTGCATACTGTTTAGCTAAGAAGACATAAACACTAGGTAATTATATAATATGAACATGAGTTCTAAATTCTGCAATCAGACCTATCTTAAGATGTACGGCTAATCAAACTCATTTCTCGACACGGGGGCACATGGACGGTGAGGTTTAGAGCATGCCTTAGATAGCAAACTCTGAATTAGTGACAAAGCTTACCGCCAGATATTCAGATGCATGTCAAAGATAGGCGTCGTATTCCGGACAATAGTCTCCGTATGCATTTAATAACATGAGCACCATAATGTTGACGCAGTCTTCCATTTTAAACATTCAACTTTAATGCAAATTTTGAAATACAATTGAAATTGTTTAGTACAAAACTGAGAAACTGAAATGTTTTTTTTCCGTATTAAAGAATACTACAAAAAAAAAAACATGTATTCAACACAAAAATAAGTTTATTGCTGTACATTTTATTTACATAGATATATGTATTTGCATGTATTTAATAAAAAACCTTCGAACCCATTTTTGTAATTTGCTTTCTCTTTTTCAATTCCTACTATAAGCTCACAATCTCTATATATTTATATATTTATTTATTTATCTTGGTGGAATTTTCAATCGGTAATAAAATACATTTTAAAGCGCTCAATTCAGCTGAAATTTAATATACTTGATTATTTTGGATGACAATACAATAATTTAACTATAATTAATAAAAATTAACTGATTAAAACTAATTATTTAAAGAATTACAAATACAGCCACGTTGGCGACTTAGCGACCCTTTTGGCGACGTGTCAAAACTTGTGAAAAGGTTTTTTTTCTCACGTTTTAAAGCCTTCAGTTGAACTGAAATTCATATACACGATTGTTTTGGATGACAATACGATACTTAATGATAATTAATAAAAATTAATTACCACTTAATGTTGTGATTCCGTCCTATGTATATACATATTTATATTAATTGTAATTATTCAACAAAAAGTAGCTAAAACAAAATTTTTCTTTGTTGATCTAAGTAGGAATTTACTTAATTATTTTTTATATTACTTATTAAATTGTTGTGATAAAGTAGAATAAGTAATACTCAAAATCTTTATAGATTTCCGTTTTCGTCTTCTGTTTTTGAACAACAGTCTCAAGAAGCTCATCCTCATTTTAAACGGAATAGCAGTTTGCTTTATCCAGGAGATCTTTATCACTCTGTGCTCGTAAAAAGAATCTTCTAAAATACAAAAAAAAATGTGAGCTAAGCTCGCTGATTTTTACTCACACTGCGATGTACTCGTCACCGAATTTCAAAGCTATCTGATGAGATATTTTTGTATGGCTTTTGTAGGGGTTGAAAGGGAAAGTAGCTTAGATAAACAAAATTGGCTCATGTTACAAGATATATATTCCGAGGGTATTTAAAAGCCAAGTTAACTTCCTTTCTACGAAACATATGAAATAACCTCTCTTTTTTTATTTCACACCACTCTTAAATCTCGTCTGCACGACTGGTGTTTTCCGTATTTTGTTCATTCCCAGAAGGGAAATCTTTTCGTGTTAAGTGGTTTTCGTTTCGTCTTAAGCGGAAACAAATGCATGAAAATGCATATTAACTCGTCGGGACCATTATATTATTCCATGTTAACCGATATTTCGTCTCAACAGTTTTCGTGTTAAACGTATTTCACTGCATATTTTAGGTGTATATATTCACTCTCTATCTCATTAATAATCATTTCAAAATTATTATCATTATAGAATAACGTAAAATTTTTTCTAAAATATGTATATGTATAACATGACTTGGAGTACTTCTAAGTTGAAATGTTTGAGATTGACAGGGACAGTGAAAAGTGCAGCCCCGTTTATCATAAAATACTTTATTCCAATGATTCAGCAAATCGTTCTGTACCCCAAGCCATAACTAGAGACGAATCCTATATCAAGCGTCAATCAGGAGTGAGTGTGCCGTTTGTCCACGTGTGTTACAGTTATTCTTTTTTGGGATATGGAACAACACAGGCTATTATCCCTATCAACGCGTTTTAAGTAAGTCAGCCGAAATTGAAGATTAAGTACTTATGAGGGATGTGGTTTGAGTTGTCCTGGCTGGAAGTTTACCCCAACTGGCATATAAAAGGCTGGGGATTCCTCACACATATACGCATAACTATATAATTTAATTTTAAGCTATTGAAAGGTTCATTACTATCTCAAACTTTTTATTCAATTCCTACCATTATAGCTAATACTCTATCTATATTTATTTATTTATTTATCTTGGTAGAATTTTCAATCGTTAATAAAATACATTTTAAAGCGCTCAATTGAGCTGCAATTTTATACACATGATTATTTTGGATGGAAATATAGTACAATTAATTGACTAAAACTAATTATTCAAAGAATTACAAATACAGCCACGTTGGCATCATTTCTGGCGACTTAGTGACCCTTTTGGCGACTTAGCTACCCTTTTGGTGACTTGTGTCAAAACTTGAAAAGGTTTTTTCTCACATTTTAAAGCGCTCATTTGAGCTGAAATATTCTATACACTATTGCTTTGGGTAAAAATACGGTAATTTACTTATAATTGATTAAAATTAAATGACTGAAACTAATTATTTAAAAAATTACAGATACAGCCACGTTGGTTTCATACGTTTTAAAGCATTCAGTTGAACTGAAATTTTATATACAGGATTGTTTTGGATGACAATACGATGCTTTAATGATAATTAACAAAAATTAATTAGCACTTAATGTTGTTATTCTGTCATATGTATATACATATTTTTATGAATTGTGACTAATTAATAAAAAGTAGCTAAAATAAAATTTTTCTTTGCTGATCTAAGTAGGAATCGATTTAATTTTTTTTTTTACATTACTTCTTTTATATAATTTTAATATGTTTTACGGATACTACATATTCTTATACGAAGCATACATTAAATTTTCCAAGTGTAAGGGTGTGTTTATTGATGTCACACTCTGAAGAAACACGAGAGCTATTGGTGACGGGTCTCGTAATATTGAACCACGGTCAAGTAACAAACACTACATCTGGATTGGTGTCCTACTCTCCTAAGTTCTACATCATGTAGAAATTAGGAATCAAAGGTAATGTGAGAATTTTGGGCCGTGGCAGACTTAACGTACATCGACCTCTTTACAAGGCTGGTTGGTCTTCAGTGGCACCAGGACTTAAATCTGATACTCAAAAAAAGCCATCCATGAATTCCTGACCATGGTCATTAGACTACAGCCACTTCATTCTTCCAAAGTTGCTTAAAAATGTATGAATCTACATGAATAGTGAGCTGAATTTTTAGTTTTAAAAAAGATGGTAAATTTAGACACAATCAAGATAAGAGATTGATTCTTGAAAGAATTCCACAATGATTTTACTTCAGCACATTGAGAGATTTGAAAAATATGAGCTAAATCAGCGATACTCAACCTGTGGCCCACCGAGCTTTTTAATTGGCCCAGTCATGCCCCATTGGTCTGAGAAATTTACTTATTTAAGAACATTGTATTCAACATTTGGTGGGAAATTCTTTGTCAAGAAATCAAATACATCAATTTTGTTTTTTGCTGACGGTGTCGTATGGGTACGAATTTATATTCTTTTTTCTATTTGGTACGGTTTCGGTTAGTAATAACAGACAACAGTGGAGTAGCGACAGTTTTATGAGTGGAACTAATCTTTAACTATCTTTCATATCTTGCAAGCGAAAAATATTCAAATATATATATATATATCGTTTCAAGACGATTGGGAGGTAGACTATTTTGTAGTGAAAAACAAACATGGATCAGTAATTGTTTGATTTGTCACGAAAGTTCTGTATTTTAAAAAAAATGCCAATAAACAGGAATCATTCAATGACACTTTTCCTCGAAGATCTATTTCAAGAGGTGATAAAAAGGCTATCATGAATAATTTTGCAACAGCAACAAAGTGTTCTGTCAGTGGAAATATCACAGCGATAAAATTGAGAAGGAGTGATTCGTAAATGCTTCTAATTTAGTGTGTTAGTGACAAAAATAAAAAAAATTTAAAAAATAATAATTAAAAAAAGCGAAACAGGAGCTATAATATTTTAATTTCTCACATTTTAAATTTCCAATGTTATCTTCGTCTTAAAGCAATTCCCCCCTTCTGCATTTATCCTCATGTTGCGGCCCACGTGAAACAATTAACATATGTATGCGGCCCAGCAGAAAAAAAATGTTGAGTACCCCTTAGCTAAATGCTCAAAGTTATTTTCATTTGTTGGATTCATTTGCATTATATTTATAGTATTCACTTACCAATAGATAAAAGCGTTTCATATATATTTAAAAAAAAGCCTATAAATATTTGTAATTTTTTTCCTATTTGGATGAATTTGAGCAACTTAGCCTTTGCAGACACGATAAGTTCCCAAATGTGAGATTTATTTCACGGTGGCCCCAACTATTGTTGACTGTAGTTGTTGCTTTTTCCTAGTTGGTAAATCAAATTCATAGACATTAATAAATACAAGTACGGATCTATCAAAGATTATCACAAGGAATTATAGGCTGCTCATTAAATTCATTTGCCTTTTATTCTTCAAGTATCCTAACGGGTAAGTTGGATTGTGAGATAGTAGTTTAACATTCTTAAAAAGGTCATCCTTTCGAAAATACTGTCCCTCATCAATCGTTCACTGTATAGTTATAAATTTGAAGCGAAAAAAATAAATCTCTTTTTAAAACCGATTTAAGAATTGCACAAGTTGCACTTATCAATGATAAAAATAATATTTGCAATTATGCATTTAGTATTAAATGTAAGATGGTTAATGTCCAAATTTATGGTTGCTACTTTTAAAAAGAAGGCGCGCAAGTGGACATTTTTTGGTCACTGTTTCTCCTATCCTATCATTCAATTGAAATACTAGTTCTTAACACCACACTAATCAGTGAAATAACAATCACTCTTCTTTTGTCTTAACTAAGAACATTTTTACAGCTTTATGTTTATCACATTATGAAGTATATAATTAAATCAACTTTTTGCAAACTTATTAATCACATAATATTAAATTTATAGTAGGTTTCATGAGAAAAAGAACGAATTAAGAAAGTGTCATATCTTTTTAAACTACACGTTTGCTTCCATTGAAGGAAAAAGTGCCCCCATATCCGGGCAAGTCACAAAGGTTGTCTCTTCTTATAAAATCTTCAATTTTATTCATTCAGACATCGGGAAGATTGGTGTAGGGATTTCTAAAAGAGATTTATAAATTTTTTTTTAAAATTCAATTTTATCTTTTAGTTGAGAGAGAAAATGTACCGAAAAGAAGTGTCATCATCCAGCTCAATCCTTCGTTTTAGAAAAACCCCCTTTAAAGGGGAAAAAAATGTACCACCGTACTCCCTGTCTTGACTCCAACAATTCCCTCGTTATTCGAAACAGCCCATTCTAATCACGCCCAGTAAAAGTCCTGCGGGAAATTCCTCAAAACACTTGAAAATACTATTCCTTTTTAAATAGCGAAAAAAAGAATAAAAAAAAACGCACGGAGGAAAAAAAAAAAAGTTAGAACTTCTTTTCTGATATGATGTGAAGAAATAGAAAAAAAATAAGAATGATTCCTTTTAAACGTTCTCTCGAAGCCTTTTTACTTCATTCCCCCCCAAATTTAGTACCGAAAAACAATACTTTTTTTTATAATGACCCTTTGATGAGACAATAATTTGATTTTTTTTTCCTTTTCATTGAAATTAAAACATGTAACGGATTAAATCGTAAAAGGGGATTTGTTTTAAGGGTTTTTTATGAAATAAAAGAAGAAATTTAATGGCCATTTCAATTTCTTTTTTAAACTATCTCTTCGAGTTAGTGTTAAAGGGGATAAAAAATTTTTTGCTTTTTAAACATTTAACTAGAATGAAGAATGAAGATGGAACTTTTAAAAAGAGTTTAAATAAATTTAAATCAATAAATTTTTCTCTCCCTCTCGGTTCTTTTTTTTAAAGTAAAATTTAAGTGGTTGTAGTTTTTTATTAAAATTTTTGAAAATTGTCTTTGTCAAAAAATTTTTTTAAATCCGTTTGAGATAATTTAATCCGTACTTAAAAACTTTTCATTTAGAAATTTATTTCTTTTTGATCAGAAAAGGTGTTTAATCGTTTTTTGTTTGGGAAAAGGGTTTGGTAAAATGGTAGTTTAAAATTTAAACCCCTGTTTGCCAAAAAAAAGTTTTTTTAATCCTGTGATGCTTTTTTCCCCCTGGTTTTAACTATCAAGTAAACTTTATTTTTAAAACATAATTTTTTTTGCTTAAACTGTTTAAAACACTTTTTGATAAAAATTTTTTAAAATTAAAAAAAAACGAGACTTGAAAGTAGCTTTAATTTCGGTAATGTTCTTTCCCAAATTAAAACTATTTTTGATTTTGTCTTTATCCATAACTTTATTTCTTTTTCCCCAAAGGGCTAGAAAAAATTTTGTAATTTTTTTGAACTGAAATGAATTTTTTTTAAAAACAAATTCCTTAATTATAAATTTTCCCCTTCCTTATTCTTGTGTTGGACTTAAAATAGATTTTTAAAAATTTTTTTTTCAAAGAAATTTCTTTGAAAAATAAAATTTTTTTTTAAAAATTTTTCTTTTAGGGTAATTTTTGCGTTTTAGAAAAATTTTGATTTAATTTACAAACACAACGAATTAAAATTAAATAATTTAAGAAAACCAAATTGGATTTCGGATAATCGAACAAAACAATTTTTTAAAACTTTTTTGGTAATGGTAAAATTAAAGTAAAAACAACAGAAATTTAAAATTACTTTGATCCCCAGTTTAATTCAATGAAATTCAAATTTTTTTTTTTTAGCTAGTTTTGTTAGTTTTAAACGGGGTAACTTGTGGATAACTTGTATAATACGTAAGAATATACCAAAAAATTTCTTCTATTTTCTTTTTTCGTCTATAGAATCTTCAGATAAATATATTTTCAAAAGTATAAAGGTAATAACAATGGTAACAACTCTAAATAAAAATGTGTGCCTTTGGAAGTGTCAACCATTTAGTATTCCATTTAAATTAGTTGGAAGTACTTGCATGGGAAGCATAAAGATAATCGATTTGATAATCGATTTTTGTCAGATCGTGGGACTGGGCTAGTTGTACGCCTATCATTAGTCGTAGCTTTGAATACCATGCAGGTGACAGTACGTTTTGGCTCGGTTCCGCCCCCAATTTTGAAGGAGAGCCCCCTGGGGGTTGGTCAGTGGCCTTCCACCTCTCTTTCTGTTACACCAGTCTCACGAGAGAATTTGTTGCTCAGTGAATATTTAGGTTATCCTTGTGCTGCAAAGGCATTACAGATTTACACACATCCATGCCTTCTCAGGGATTCGAAAACAGGCCCTACGACACAGGAATCAGCGTCACTAACCATTATACCAGATAGGTGGCTCTTTATTTCCTATACTTAAAAATGATATTGTTATTAGACTTGTATGAAAATCTAGTCACTCATGATGAAAATCTAGTCACTCCGCAACTATCAACATATAAGGTCACATGAACAACAAATTTCTGAGCTATCCATCACAAATAGGACTTTGAGTGAATACCTTCACCACACACACCCCCGGAGGCATGGAAATCCACAAAGATGGAAGAGCTTACCTGATGTAGGAACTACCTAAAACACAAAACTTAACCCTGGTCACCCTTTCTCCTGTCCTGCCATTTGCGATCTTGCAATGAATTAATGATTGTGCTTAGGACAATTTGTATTCGGATAACTGTCTGAACATAGCCGACGTATTATATAGTACTTTCGGTCCTATATGAAATTAACTTTCCGTTTCCATAAACACGATAACCAACCAACTAACTATAAATACATATATTGTTTCAATCCGTAAGGTAAAAAATCTTTTTATTGTTATTTTTTTTAAATTTAGGTTATAATTTGTTACCGTAGAATACATAACATACAAGATGATATCTAGGGGCGAGATAGGTATCCAAATCCCATGGTGCAAAAAAGAAAAAAAAAATGATGCATTTATTTTGGTTGGGGTTTCATCAAGTAAAAATATAGGAATATTTTAAATATACAAAGCTATATATATATATATATATATATAATAACAGTGAAGAAGTACTAGAACCTACTGTGCTAGAGCATGAAGAAATTGGAATTCACCAGACATAACAAATGTAGATACAAAAAGTCTTTTTGGGCTAAACTGGAGACCTATTATGATTTCTAAATGTCGCTGAATTAGCCCGCAATTGGGTTAGCAATGTTTTTTCGGATTCCTT
>BMAV01021546.1:0-57535 GCA_019973955.1 Trichonephila inaurata madagascariensis
ATTGGTCGATCCAATCGTTCGGAAAAGTTCCAGATTTCATGAAGATTTCTGTTGCATGGAGGAGAAATGAGTGATTCGCTCTCTGAATTGGATCCTGGTGTGTTAGGAAATTGACTCTCATTGGCTGCTCAAATCTCTAAGAAAGAAATATGAGACTCAGGGGGCGAGGCAAGTTCAGATTTGCAGAAAACCTCAGAAATAAATGAAAAGATTTTAGTTAAAAATTTAAATATAGCAGGGTGGGTGTAATGAAAAAATTGCACTGATAATTAATGTTATGGAGGATTGTAGGAATCGAATAGAATATTTCTCGAACTTTAGTAAGGTCATCAGGACTATAAGTAGGAAGATTTATATATATATATCATATTGACATTTTTCGTATTTTGCAAAGAGTTACAGAAATTTTTAGCAATCTTTTGGATGTGAGATTTAAAGCTGTTGATATTAATTGCTTTTCGGATGTCGTCATTTCTCATATATATCGGTATCTATATTTACATTAATAATTTCTTAAAAAAAAAAATAAAATATTAAGACACTGAAATATAACATACAATGCATATTATGACCAATTGGCTGTTTTAAAAATGTTTTTAGTCTCAAAATTAAAACTCCATTCCATGAACGTATGAATGGAGGCGCTAATCACACTAAAAGATGTTAGTTAAAATTTCAATAGACATTTGGAAACCTGTACATAAACCATTTAACCGTTACTAGTCTAGAAAAAGAGAAATAATTGTTATTTTTGACATTAAATCATGCAAATCAGTCCAAGCTTTCGATATTGATGTTGCTGTGCAACAGTATTAATCGAAAAGTCGAATGGACACCATCACATTTTCCTATACTCTATAGATGTTCTCCCTATAATGCCATGACCCTTCCTCCTAGAATTCCATAAACCTTTCCTGTAAAATTCCATGAAGTATTTGTGTAAATTTTACTTGACCTGATTGTAATTGATCTACTGAGCTGTTTTTCGTTAGGCTCTGACGACTCATTTTAATTTTATATTAATGACTTCACCTTTAATTTTAGCATATCAGTGTAGAATACTAAAAGGATTGTAGATAAGAATTAATATTTCTTAGTACATCATAACTGACTACGTAAAATGACCATAAGAATCATTTAATAGAACATTAACGCTCCTCAATATGTATTTCAGTTAAGGTTCAGTTTCAGTGTTTTTGAACAAAATGTGAGAGTCATCGTTAACTTGAGGCCCTGTGAATGTTTTAACAAATATTAAGAAATTGTACTTTTTTGTTTGCGAAAACATTCAAAATATCTTTTTTCTTTTTGGGGCCCATTTTTTTTACTATTTTTTCTATTAGAGTTTTGGGTTTAAATGTTCCATTTAAAAATTTTTTGATTTTATAATAGTTTCGAGGGGTGCTTTTGTTAGAGTTGTGACGCTTCGATTGTAAACCCTTTCCCATCTATCCATCTGAAGTTTTAGGCCCCAAACAGATGTTGGGTGACAAGAGGGGTTGCCAGGGGGTCATTGTTTGTTGTTGGCCCGGACAAGCGCAGAATCGGGTTTTTTACAATGGCAAAAGAATGCCGGTGATAATGGGGTTCCTGTTTGAAAGCCCCGAAAGGCAAGCCTTTTTGAAAGCGATGCCGGGAAAAAAAGGGGAGGCCCAGGGGTGAGATGAAGGGAAGGAAGTTGGATGAGAATTATGACGCCCTTGATTCCAGACAGAGAGGAATTTTTTGGGTTTTTTTACGCAAGGGGAAAAGAAAGTCCCTTGAACGAGGACAGACCCTTTTTTTTTACTTGCCATTGAGGAAGACGAGAGGCGTGTGGTGGTCCCGCCCCTGGTGTTTAAAAGGGGTGAATTTTGAGGAGAAAGGGGAAACGGACGGACTTGAAAGGATTTGAACGGACGGAGGGGAAGAACTTGGACGGACGGAGAGGAAGAAACTTGGAGAGAGCCCTGGATGGAAACAGAGAACCATGGAGTAAACTGGAGAGGACCCCGGAAAAAAGCAAGGATTGTCGAGTGCCTTTTGGAATGAGGATTGACCTCGAGTGAAAAAGACTGTCCGCCCGGTTGACATAGTTTTTGGGCTTTTTTAAAAAATATGAAGATTAAATACGTTTAAATTTTTTAAAAAGAGGTGTGACAAATTTTCTTTTTGCTAACACACGAGTTAAGAGTGTATTATGCTGGTGATACAATTGTACTATTAAAACTACATACGGACTAGTGAAAAGAAAAATAAATGTTGTTGAGAAAGCTAATGATTTTTTTAAAACAATAACTTGCAAATGACATTCTCATTTTGATTACTTTTGTACGCAGATAGATCACGCTTTAGAAATACAGTATACATGACATTTTCAATGAAGTGACTGAATAACTTGTTTTCTGGAATTAAAACCTAGTGATATAGGAAAAAAATCCTTTCTTTCAAAATGCATTATAATTTGTAAGTATTCGTATTAGTATAAACATCATGTTAAGTTTATTTATTCCTTACTTTTCATATTTACAAACATCATTATAAAAAAATTTCTTAAATTTACGTATTTTCCTATGTTAATGTTCACAATTTATTTGTCATCCTATGAAGAATTTAAAGAAAATTCTCAAAATATTTTTGTAGAGAGCAGATAAGTATTCATATTGTTACGTAGATCAGGGAATAGAGGATTTTATGCAAATCAGTCGCAAAGAATAAGACAATTGCTTAAGAGCGATGAGAATTTATTGTCGAAAATACAACCCTTGAAATACAGGATTAAGCAGCAACATTCGCAGAATAAATTTCAGAAGGTCTTCACACTTTCAACAGCCCTCAGACACAATTATCAGTATCTGTAAGACCTTATTCAAAAACAATCGCTCGTTCAACAGCCGAAGTAATCACTAATTGCTTCAACAACCAGAACAATACTAACTGATTGCCAGTCAAAACCAGACTAAGTGACTTTCGGCGAGCATCTCTCTTTTTATATCCCTCTAGGATAATTCGAGAAAGATACGCTTGCGTCATAGGCCTTGAATTTATTGTATTCTCTACTAATTTCTAGAAAAAACCGGAGGGTACCGAACTCGTCAATAATGGTCGCCAACATGATCACCAAGTTGCCTAAATGGTATCCAAGTCACCAACATGTTCGCCAAAAATGACGACAGCTTGTATCACCAAGATTTTATTGAATCAACATTATAACGTGAGGGACGGCGTTGCTTGTGAATATTACAATTTTAACGTACATTAAATCTAATTTAGAGTAAAATATAGGCATTACACATCCAAATACAAATTATTTACACTATCTGACACAAAATTCGTTACAGTATTATTACATTAAATTAAGAGATTACTAAAATTCTTGACGTAGTGTCATGTATATATTAACGACCCGTTCTGCATTTGTGCAGGGATACAAAAAGGAAAAAAACCTTAATAAATTTTAACAGTAGTTATACATTGTGATGATAACTCAAATTTTTAATTTTAATTGAAAAGTACTCATCACTATGTATATATATATAATATGATAAATTCACGAAGAAATATGTCGGTTGCTTTTTAAAAATTTATGAATTCAGATTTTATAACTAAACTATTTTCACGCAAAAACCCTTAGGAAGCAATTATTTTATTGTATAAAGTAGTGATTTCCAAAATGGTCTATATGGACCCGCAAGGGTCTATGACGACTTGTAAGGGGTACCCGTAAGCGAAAAAATAATTTGGGGGTCCATGAGGAGTACATGATGGTCTACGGTAGTGGTTCTCACTAAACCAGATCGTGACTTAAATTTTCAAAAAAAATTTAATCAAGTAAAAACCAGATTTTAAATATATAAGAGATTTCTTGACAAAATTTAATGACTTTAATCTGGAGTTATAAGGTGACAGCCTACATTTTATTAAAACAAGGTATATTTCAGTGTTTCTTTCCAGAATTAAGCTAAAGCAGTCTAACATTGAGGGGTTGTGAATTTTCTCAATTTGTTACAGACAATCCGTCAGGGTGTTTTATTTTACCTTCAGCATTTAAACGACTTGTATTCAGATTTTGAAACTAGGTTTAAGAATTATTTGACTACGTTATGTATTAACATAGTCACATTTAATTCATACGGTCACATTGAAAAAACAAAAATAATTTCGTATTACAATAGGGACTGATTGGAATAGGCACTAAAGAAGATCTCAAAGTAAAGTTTAGAAAAGGATACAAGTAATTTTGTCCTTAAAAAGACATACTTGTGAGAAAGTTTTTAATTGCTTTTCCTAGTGAGAAGCTTCAGCACGGTTGCCAATCTCCAAAATAAAACAAAAAGAAAGAAAGAAAGGAGAATGGTTGGAAAAATTCGCTATTACTATAACAGATCAGATTTAGGTTTAAACCTAAAAAGATTGATACTAAATGCTGACAATTTGTGTTATTGACGCATCAGATTTATCGCTTATATTAAAATCTTTTTATTTTGTTGTTGAGTTATTTAATGTGTTTATTAAATTTTAATCTAATTAATTAGAATATGCTCATTAAATTTTAAACAATATATTCAATACAATGAGAAAGGTAATACTTGTAAACTAAGTAGCACTATACTAGCTGTCAAAAAGACATATAAGTTGATAAAGTTGTAAAAATTGAATATTAGGTAAGCAGGGGTGTACCTTAAACCCACAAAACCATAGCAAGGGGTCTATAAGGCAAAAATGTTTGGGAAACTCTGGTATAAAGTATTAACTTAGTTTTTAAGAAACGCAATTGTTTTGATAGACACAATAATGTTTTTCATTCCTTATATAATTACCAAACTGTCCTGTAAATAGAAGTGAGTCTCAATGTTGCTTATTATATTTATTTTAAATTACAATTGATTAAACACAGAATCAACATCGTAATATAATCGAGCTTAGTGTTATTGGGACGGGTCATTGGCCCTTTTTAAAGTGATAACACCTTAGCTGTGTGTGTTGCGTCGTTCGTCAAACTTCCAGACCACGCTAATGTGGGAGCACTTCGTGCCTTTTTAAGAGAGGATGAGCATTGGAATTCGGCAAGTAAAGTCTAAAGTGGCATCATGACTTTTTTCGGCAATGGTAACGATATAAATAAATTTAATTTCTGATTGAATTCAGTTGATATACTTTTGGTTTCGAATTGGTTTTCAAAAGAATAAAACAAAAAAAAAAATCCTATTTAAATTTTTAGTGAAATTTTAGATAAAAACAAAACAATTTTCGTGTTCAGCTGTAAATGACAAAATAGTTTGTAACATTGTAATTTTTACTGTTATAAAAACTTAAATATTATTCTTAACTTTTAAAACGTTCTGACCTAAACTCTCTTCATTATACATTGTACATAAGAATGGGTGTTTCAAAAGAATATCCAAACATTACCAACTCACGTAAATACTAAGTTTCTAATGTGTACATCCAAAAACTAAAGACCTAGATTATGATTTTTATGTTTAGATGTAGAATAAAAAAAAAGATGTAGTTTCTGCAATTGGTGTTTCAGAAGGAAACAGAAAAATGAAAACAATTACGATTAATTCATTAATTTAAGTAAAAAATTACTTATTTACTTAACTTCATCCCCACATAAGGTAAGCTAAATAAAAATAGTTTGTTAAAGCAATTTTAATATTATTTATTATTTTTTTTGTTGGAAACTAAACCAAGCATATAAAGAGACATTTTTAACAAAAAAATTTGAATGCATTTTATTTTGATAAGTTTTATCCAAAAGGAATAATAAACTTAGCTATCCAAATTATAAAGCAAATTGTGCAGCGTAATAGGAAGCCAAAAATGTTTACCAAAGTAACGCATTATAATAGATGGATGTAGTAAAAGTAAAAATTAGTTTACTCAAAACACAAAGAAAAGGAGAAACTAAATGAATATTTATTTATTAATGTCCTCTTTTTTTAGAATTAGGAGGTTGTACATAACGTATCACCAGCGCTGCTACCTACATTAAAGAATAACAGCAAAAGTTTAAATGAATTGAAATTGTTGAAATTTTACGCTCCTAAATCTTGATTTAAGACAAAAAGAAAATGTAAAATCGCCCATCACAAATTGGAAAATTCTTTTTGAACCCCTTCTATATTGGTAGAAAGCATAGGTTCAAAAAGTGGCTCATACGGATTACGGAAATCTAAATTAAATTGGTGTTAAGTTTATATATAAAATAATAGTATGCTTAAATCAGTTATGAAAGTCGAAATAAGACAGAATTGAATTTTACGTGTTAACGCGTGCTTACGAGTAAAAATTAAAAATTTAACCATATATATAGATGTATATTTTAAATATATACTAAAGAACATGTAAAAACATGTTGTGTGTGATTAGAAATTTCACAAGCAAACATACAAACATAAAACTGAAGAAAAACAGTTTCGTCATATTTTAGAATTTTTGGTAGAATCATTCTGTAGATTAACAAAAATTATATCAAATATACTGCATATACTCACTCATTTTTGTTATTTAATAAAGGAAAGTTTAAAAAATTTAAATCTTCACCTAATTATAAATTCCGTATCATACGGCTCTCCGTGAATAAACTTAGATGCTTTTAAACTCCTTATTTGCTAGGCGCAATAATTGTGTAACACTAGTTGCACACACAACCAAGGAGTCTGGAGCTCCACCCCCCTCAAAGCCCTTAATTTTTTTCCGATTGTGTGTGATTAGAACTCTAAATATATAGTACGTAACTTTTGATCAAATTTTTATTTTATTAATGATTATTTTCACTAATTAATGCTAATTATTTATTCAGTAATTTTTTGTTTAATGTTTCTTGTTCCCGACAATCGACAGAATCAAAAGAAGCATGATACAAGAATGATGGATTTACAAACCCCACCCATTAAGGAAAAAAATTTTTGCGCGCTACTGTGTAAAAAAAAAATAAAGCATAACCTATAATTTAGAAACATGACACCTAACTGAAGATGCCTTTCACGACAATTGAAAATACGATTTAATTTCAATAGCATTAGTAAGCATAAAGGCAATATATCACAAATAAACCGTGATTTCCAGTGGTGAGTAGATTCTGGTAGATGTAATTCCGAAAGCCGATATCTTGCTTATGTGTAAAAGTTTGTTTTATTATCAGTACATTTTATCCTACCTGGCCTCACTTACTTAACACTTGAAGGGAATAAAAATAGATTTTTTAGTTTCAGAAGCCACTACTTAAGAACGTGAACTACATCTGAATTGAGACCCTTATCTTCATATTTTTTTTTTTCCACGCTTATCCCATAAAATTACTTGGGGACCTCAAGCTTTTAAAGAAAGATTCTTAAGCATGCACCTCAAGTATAATTTTTTAATGTATTTCAAAAGCATGTAGGTTCTTATCATTTTGACTAAAGACATGTTGAAAGTCTTATTTTAAAATGTACTTTTTTTCAAAATTAATTTAGAAATCTTTGTTTTAGAAATTAAGTTAGTGGTTTTAGCTGGACAGCTTGTTTTAAAAGTTCGAAAGGCCTCTACTAAGGTTCCACAAGAAAAACTGCCGTGTAAGGATGCGATAAACGTTTATCTCAAACTGCTTATTTTCCGATTTAGGTATAGCCAAGCTTGGCTCCAGGAAGCTTTTTGTCCTTGTCCATGACCATTGACTCCAGGATTCCTAGAGTCCAGCCTTAAAAGCTCTCAGAGTAGCTTCTCAAAGTGTAAATGCATATTCCACTCCTCAACTTTTTCAAAATCCACACATTAAACCCCAAGGCAAGAAAGAAAGTTCGATTTCAAGAATACTTTTTACCTAAATGACTTTTTTTTACGATATATTTTTAAAATTTTTGATCAGGGAATAAGAGAAGCTTACTAAAGTAAAGAAGGATTTAGTAAGAAATGGAAGATTTTGTTTCAAGCTACTTTTCACGCGATAAGATTCATGGTTTGTGAGTGTTTTGATATTATTTCTTTTTTCTTTTTTATCGAAGTACAGTATTTAATAAACTGTAGGATATATCCTTGTTATTTTAAGTAATGAAAATAAAAAAAATATACTATATTATCAAAATATTACTTGCAGCTGAGAATTAGGTAACTGAGGAAAAAAATACATAATAAAGTCCAAAAGCATTCGAAAAAAAGGGAAAAAAAAATGCTTACATAGTTTATTTTACATTTAAAAAGGGATACTGCAGATTGTATTCATTTTGGAAATAGTTTTGAGGATTTACTTAGAAAACTAAATGCCTAGAAGTACAAGGGAATTGTTTCAAGAAGGGGATAATTTAATGTGATATTTTTAGAAAATGGCTATACCTCTCCAAATTTTATAATTCTAAGCAAATAACGCATGTTTTTCTTTAATAAATATTTAGCCTAAAGCCACATTTATTTTAAAGGCCGTTATATCCCTGATATATATTATTGGTAAAATGTTACTAAATAACACAAACTAAATATTATCATAAAAAAAAGTTCAGAAATAAAACCATCAAGAAAGTAAAAGATGCTGGGTATATTTCTTATATCTGTATGAAATCCATGCTTGGAAAGAATAAATTTAAAGGGAATTCTTCGGGATAGAAATCAATTTCTTCGAAAACAGCATAAGCAAATAATAAGCTAGAAGGAATATTTACTTGGCAAGAGTAGATTTAACACGCTTTTGTGGCCTCAGTCCATTGTTTGTCCGCGTTTTATCATTTAAGCTACGCACCTATAAAAGAGCAGGAGTTAGGACCATACATGAATTATGTCAAATTACTACCCTAATTATTAAATATATGTTTAATACTGGAATTTTTATTATTGCAATGTATTTTTTGTAAATTGTATGTATAAGTTTTTGATCGAATCTACTTTGGTAAATGAGTAAACCCATTGAGAGAAAATGGAATAAGTAACTAAGTTCATTTATTTTACGAAATAAAGGACAACAATATTCGGATAAAAGTGCAAATATCATAGAACATATCAGAAGAGTTTTGTTTGATACTATGCGGGTTCTTATATTTAAATTTTGTAGCACTAGTTTCCGGAAAAGCTAGAGTTCTGAAACGCTTTCTACAACTTCAACGGTATTCTCCGTTAACTAAATAACGCTATGAAACCTGGAGTTAAGTAAATGCCGCCCGAAGTACATTGCGAAGCGTATTTTTTTTAACTCTGATTTCTCAACTACGAATTTGCAAACTGATTGTTGAATAAATTAAAAGTAAAACACTTTTTTAAAACAAAGCGATTTTACTTTAGAATTAAGTCCTTGTATTTACTTAGTTTAGAAAAGAAATTTTTAAAAAAAGTTAAAATCAAATCAGATCAAGTTATTTAATTTTATTGTTTTATCTACACAGAAATCTCGAGGGACAAATTTTTTTGCATCCATAAATTTTTATATAATGACGCTATAGAAGTTAAAACCAAAAAAGTTTAAAAAGAAAATTTTTATTTTTATTCTTTTGGAAGCATTTAAAATAAAAGCTTCACTAAAAAGTTTTACTTTTAATTTATTTTTTTGCACTTTTAGTTGTCAGCTGGACAAGATTTCTCCAGTCACTGTTTCGTCTCGTTTCAAACGCATCAGTAGCCGCAAGTTTGTCCTGCCGGTTAATTTTTGAACAAAGCTAAACTCCAGGTGCCTCATTCTTTTTCTCTTGCTGGCCACGGCGTATACTTAATTAAATTATTCCACTCAGGGCCAGAAACAAAGAATTTATCAAGGAGGGGTTAATCACCTATGGGGCCAAAACAACATTGGACAAAGTAAAAATTAATAAAAATGTTAAGCGCTTTTTTTTGCTTTAGCTTTTAGCGCACACAAAAGCACAATACTATATAAAAAGGGAAAAGAACCACACAAAAAAATTTTACAAATCCCTAGTTTAAAACCAGATTTTTTCGAAAGTATTTGTTGCAGGAATTGGGATAATACTATTCTACAAATAAAAAAAATAAAATATAAAATTCACGTGCGATTATCTTTCAAAAGTAGCTGAAGTTTTTAAATGTTTTATTAAAAGAATTTTTCAAGCATTTTTGAAAAATGTTAAAAAGAAAAATGGGTTTCAAATTATTTTTGCTTTTTAAAATGACTAGTTCCTAAAGAGGAAAATCCTAAACTTTCTTTACGGGAATAGCGATACATTTACACACAAAAAAGGATTCGTACGGATGAATTTAGAAATCATTTGCACAAGAAGCCGCATCAGATTTGGTATATTTTTAGAAAAAATCCGTAAAAATAAAGAAGAAATATAAATTATTTTTTTAAAAAATTATATACTGCAAGAAGTGGCAAAATAAATTCTCTTCCTATTATCTAATTAATTTTTTTGTCTCCAAATTTAGAAAGGAAAAACATGATATCTTTACAAGAAGGTTGAGAAAAATTGGAACTACTTTTAAGCAATCGATAAGGTCTCCGGCAGGAATAAAAGAGCTAACAGGTTTAAAAATGTTTTAATTAATATCATTTTACTAACTAATTGCAGTAATCCAGATATAAGCTAGCCAAGATATGCATTGCTATCCAAACTAAACGTATATGAAAAATTTTTAGCTCAATCGGTTGAAGACATCAGCTTCAAATTGAGGTTGAGAAGAGATCAAAGCAGAGGAACAAAATTACAGCTGAAATTTAAATAATGGAACCAAAAAGCCGGAACGAATTCCTCTTTTCATGTATTTTTTCACCAATACATGTGGTATTTCTTTTCGTTCGGAATAAGAAGAAGTAAGCACAGGAAAAAAAAATATTAAGTTCGTCCCATTTCCATTTCAAATTCGAAATCATAAAAGTACTATCGACACATATGTAAAGCCATATACGATCCTTTTTGCACTCTATAAAGCAGGTTTTACACTTAAAAAGTGGGAATTTGATGATATTCAAAGAAACAAATTTTTACTTTCATTAATAGCCGAAAGAAAGAATTCCACATTACCTTTGTGCATTTTGGAAATTTAGAGTTTCAGTTAGATAATTTTTTAAAGCAGAGTACGAAATCTTAAGGTAGGGAAATACTGTACTTTATGAAGACACAGAACTACACAGCACCTTGAGTCTTGTTTTTGCATCTCTTGTGATCACCATCTTAATAATTCAAGAAAAAATCTTGCTGATATAAATTAAACTAGGACGTCTTCACCTCTGAAGAATCATCCAGTTGAAGTGCATCCACTAACTTTCAGATGGTAGGTTTAGAAAAATCAAAGCTATTTAAGAAGGCACAGGTTTCCTGCTTTTTTTCTAAGGACACTAACAAAAGAAAAAATAAAGTGAAATAATAGGGGCTTTGGGGAAGGAACTCCTAAAGTATTTTTAAATCCCTCAAGTTACCGATAAAAATTAGGAATTTCGATTTAAAATTTATATAGGGAATTATAGATCTTCATTTAATTGTGTATTTAAAAACTAACTCAAGTTTAAAAAGCTGAAGAAGTTTTGAAGAGCTTTTTAGCATAATAAATAGAATTAAGCAAAAGGAACCTTTAAAAAGGCATAATTCAATTTGCAGGATAGGGATGAGAGCGCTTCTACGCCTACAAGCTAAAACACTTATAGGACTAGAAAGCCCAGAGTTCTTTCCTCCTAACACCCAATGCGCTATCAAAGGGTGCCCATAAAATTTACCATAGCGATTATTCAACTGTAGAGTGAGGTATATGCATTTAATTTCACTAAAATAAAATAGTGACATTGTTTCCTAAAGGTCTTAACTAACATAAAAATAGAAATCAGATCAATTTTTTTCACATTATATTCTTTTTCCAAAAGACAAAATACCCGATCACTTGGCAATACAGTCAAAATGTCAAGCTGAAAACGCAAACTTCTGTTTTAAACTATTCACCTTCACGCCAAAAATACTCATCCATTAGGATCCATGGTAATTTGTAATACGTATTCTATAGAAGGTAAAATTAAAAGTTTCCTGTTAATTATCATCAGAATATTGGTAAAATATGGATTTAAATCTTATGCAGTTTGAAGGAAATTGGTGGATTCTTATAAGTACTTAGGTCCGTGGAATGCTTGGATTAAACTTGTTTTCATTTTATTCCATAAAAGGCTGAGAGTTTATTTGTAAAAGTGAAAATACTGGCGAAACAAATCACTTTTTTCCTAGCATATACTGTCCCTAGATATATGTATATTTATGCTTAGTATATAATGCAGGAGTGTTTTTGTAAGAATGTTTTTTTTTTGAAATCAGAGCTTTAGCTAAAAATCATTATTTAGCCACTAAATGTGATTAATGAGTACAATATAGAATTCGTATGGGTATGCAGAAATTTTTAAGAAAAATTAAGGAATTTTTATAGAAGTGTTTTAGCTAGTCCAAAAATTTTTTTTTCAAAAACCGTTTCGTAATTTTGCACATTTAAGCCCAAAACCTTTGCCATATAACCACTTGGGATAATATATTTATGCCCCGGCTACTTTATTAGGTGAAAATACAAATCATTTTAGGTATGTAAATTTAAATCAGATTTCCTGCTCCCGAGGTAGCTTACCAAGGCCCCACCTCCACCATAAAAGATTTGCGTTTTCAAGAAGTTCGGCTTGTTTCGATAGATTTTCACAAAATTAGAAATAGTGCGCACATTTGATATTAGTATATGACATATAAATATCTCTTGTGTGTATCAATTTGGCTCTTATTCTCGTGACCAAAATTAAATCATAGGTAATAGTTGGCATCGAGCTAAGGCTTGGAAATTGGCTGAGAAAAAAAAAATTCGAAGCTTTGGAATTTGGTGTTGGAGTTGTGTCACTAGTTCGGTAACTTTCACGTTTGGGACTAAGAGAGGTGTCTACAGCAGCTTACACATCCTAATATCAACCCCTTTTAAGAAAGGGAAAAAATGTAAAAAACTTTCTTTTACTCTGTAGTCAATCATCAAAACAAAGAAACACAAAATCCATATACCAAAGTTACCGGAATACAGAATTCACATTCAGTATCCATGTTTTAATGAAATATAATTGTAAAATAAAACTTTAAAATTTTACCAATTCCTTCGCCAGAAAAACAACCTCTGCTTCTCTCCATTTCAACGAGGTATCGAGGAAAGATATTTTCTGTTTGAAAAATCCAGAAAGATTCGCGGAATAGCTATAAAGTTTAGCTCTTTGTATTTGATGTCCGATATAACACTCGTTCATTTGAAAAAATAAATCAAAATTTAACATTGGATAGTCATAACCCACTATCAAAAGGAATTTTGTTTTATCTTCTATTACAATAACTAATATTAAAGATAATAGTTCATATTCAACAAAAAATTTAAATTCAGTTTATTAAAACATTTTTTAGAAATTTAGATTTAGATTTTTTACAAAATAAATATTGTTATGTCAATTCCAATAATTAATGAGATTAAATTTTCTAGCATTGGTTCGTAATTTTACTTTACCATTACTCTCTTCAAATTATAGGTAAGATTTAATTTACTTAATATAAGAAAACACTTACTCTCTCTCGTATATATAAGATAGATAGATAGGAATACTTAAGAGGTTGGAGCATAAGTCATAAGTAACTATAATATTTCTTGTATGCATGTGAATGGATCACAAACGTATATGTGTCGTTTTCTGAAGACCTTAAGTGTGTATACAAGAACAAGATGGCTCTGTGCTGAAAGCACCCCGAAAGTGGCCTGAAGCGAGGGGACTCTAGAAACCAAGTCAGGTGAGTAAGGTAATCAGTGTGAGTAAGATGTAAGCCCGTGATTTGTGCTTAGGCAGCGTTCTTATCAAATAGCCAGATTTCTCAGGAGAAGGGAGAAGAAATGCAGTGGGGATATCCACGGTAAGATTAAAATTTAAGGCCCTTACAGGAAATAAATACACTTACCATACATACCAAGTACTTTACACAAAGATTTCAAGTGTACCGTATAATGTATTTAATCATTTCTTTTGCACCATAAAAGACCATATTGCATGTATTTTTTTCTACGAAGTAATAGAATTAAGCGTGTGTTATGATGTATTTCAGTGTTACTCATTGTCTACACACACATCTAAATTTAAACACGTTTATTACTTTTCGTCTGTATATGCAGCCCATTTCCAAAAGCGGAACTTAAGTATCTTCAAAGAAAAAAAAAACTGTTGTAGTAGCTTTTGCCCATTTCTTCAAATATATATATATATGCACAAACTATTTACAAGAAAATAATTTTTATAAATTGCCCACAGAGTGGTACCGAAATACGTTTTTTGCACATATTTGTACCATCCTAAATTAACTCAATTTAATTTTAAAAACTATAACTTGAGAAAATTATTTGAAGTAAAAGCCAAGAATTCCAAAGTGTTAGAATTTAACAAAACTTTATCCACTATTTAAGAATGGAATGAACAAGGTTTAATTTTGCCTCAGAGTCAAGCTGGATCTAATGCACAGGAACACTGGCTCCGCGAAGCGGCTTATCCATCCATATCACTTAGAGTGGAATGATGCACCAAGAGATAAGTAGCAGCCTTAGTGGAGAGGGAGCATCCTGAGTTGGCTATTTGGGGCCCAGTAGGTGGGAGGGAGTGGGTTTACCGAGGCCTGTAGAGAGCAGTTTCTGGTCAGGAGGATGGGATCTGCCAAAATTTAAAACAAAGAGCTGGTCCTGTGATTGGTCCTATGGGGAGAAGTGATCTGGCTCTAGATTGGCTGCCCCTGGGGGTTAATAGGAGAAAAAAGAAAAAATTGAAAGGGGAGATTGCCTGTATTGGGTAAGCCGAATAAATTAAAGTAAAAGAAAAAATTAGTAGAAAAAATTTAAAAGTATTGAAATATAAATTTACTAAGAATCCATTTTGCCAAAGCAAAGTAAGTATCATTTAACATATAATTAAAAGAAGGGAGAGGTTTATAAGAGTCAAAAGGAGAATTCTCCTCAATTCTTCACAAAATTATTATCCACGAGGTGCCTCAGAAATTTTTCAGGGTTAGTATAACAGGCTGAAATTTAGTAAGTAAAGTGGGAAGAGTCAGAAGAATTTGGTTACTTAGTTTCTTGAAGTAAAATTTTTAGGGTTAAGATTTTAGAGTGCTTTTATAAATATCAAATTCTCATATATACATAGGCTAGCACTACAATCATTTCTTGAATAAGTTTTATTTTTAGGGAGATTATCAAGCATTTTAAAATTTTCATTGGCAGCGTATCCCCACGGGACAGAAACCATAGCCTCAATATATGGGCCGCAAAGGAACTGGCTGTGTGAGAAGTACTTTATTTCAGTGGTCATTTGTAGGAGATTCCGGCATATTAAAGGGTATATTGAGGTCTTAGAGGCATTCCGGAATTTGTGCCGTACATATGTAAAGGTGTTGTCTCCAAGTGAGTTTATTATCCAGTAATAGTCCTAAATTTTACTGTGTTTGAGACCACCATTGTAGTGGTGTGGAGTATAGTGTTGGGGGGTATTGCAGATTTTCTTTTCCTTGTAAACAGAACCGCAACAGTTTTGTCAATATTAAGTTTAATTTTCCATGTATTAAAGAAAGTTTCTAGGGTTGTAAATGATTGTTTGTGATTTAGTAATGTATTTGTGATTTTTGTGTGTCGTGGCTATGCCATGTATCGTCCGCATAAATGTGTGGGAGGCTGGTCACAGGGATAAAGTAGGTATATGTTTTATATAAATGTTAGATCTATTAGCCCGAAACAAAACTTCGCCTTAGGGACTCCGATATTCCACCCTAAAATAGAAGTCTAATTTAAGGAAGAAATTAATAGTATTTAGGCTCATACTTGATACGTTCATATTAGTAAAATTAAAAGAGTTAATGAGTCGGCTTGGATTAAAAGCCCAGGAGGGAAGAGTTGTAAATTATTAGTTTGTAAAGATTAGTCCACAAGTCAAGGACCCAAATCAAACGCCTTCCTGGATATCCAGGAGAGACTTAGCTCAATTGGAACCTTGGCTCCTCACAAAATCCAGAAGTAATTTACTATCAGTCAGTCTGGTAATTGGGTGGCAGGTAGAAAGTCACTTTTAGTAAAAGCCAAAACTGAGGGTTTAGGTTAATGAGAATTTGAATCCGAGATAAAAGTTAATTTGAAATCCATAATTTAAAAGATAGTGCTCTCTGCAAATTTTGCTTAATAGAAGGAATAAGAGAGGGAAATTGGACCCAAAAGAAACTAAAATTAAGAGATCGTAATAAAAGCTTTTTCCTGGGTTTTAATTGGGGAAGATAATAGCTTTTTCCAGTTTTTTGGAAGAAATGTCATAAAATTTAAATCGCTTATTTATTAGAAGTGGGGAATTGCAGGAATTAAGTAAAGCTTTAAATTAAGGTAGTTTCGCCCAGTCATTTTAGTAAGTAGGAAATTCGTCCGGAACCTGGGGCTATTATTTTTTAAATTCCTTGCATAGTTCGTAACTTCTTTAGGTCCGTAGGGAGTAATATGAATAGGAGGGTTAGCGAAAAATTTTCAAGGAGGTATTAGTTACCCAAGGAGTGTCTATATTAGTATTAAAATTATCTAGTCTTGGAGTTTATCCAGTAAAGTTATCTGAGAAACTAAGATCAGCAGAGTGCATTTGCTTTTTGCTCATCAGTGATGGTAGAATTAATTTAGAAGTAAAGGAATCATCAGACACTTCTTACAGGAAAAATTACGATATTACCCATAAAAGGTTATCTTGGAGTATTCAGCTAGCCCTGGGTTAGTTTTCCAGGTTTAATTCACGAGAATTTTTTAAGCTCTTTTTAATAATTTTTCTGCAGTCTATTATAATTTGTTTGTGTGTTGGGTTTGGTGTGTTTTGATATGTTTTCTGGCTTTATTTTTTAAGTCTTGAAGATTTTGAAGATGTGATGTAGGGGTGTATGTGCTGTTCTTGTTTGTGATTGGACGGGAGGCGTGTCGTGGGCGGAGCGAACAGTTTCTATTGAACAGATTGATTTTATTTTTCAATATTTCCAGGTTATTCACAATGTGCATGTAGTCCAAATTTTGGAATATTATTGTTAAATGTAATCTGAAAACTAGACCAACTTATGTAGTAACTACTCCTAGAGTTATCCATATGAATATTAAGGTTAAAAAGAAAAATTAAGTAAAGACAGGATTACATGGTCTGAAGAAAGTTCCGGAATAGAAATGATTGTATATGGATAATGAAAGTTGTTTTATAAGAACAAAGTCTAGAGTATTTGAAATTATGCTTGAATCTAGTCAGGAGGGTATCTGGGAGAGCAATGACGATGTCTAAAATATCGATGCCAAAGAGTTTTTAAGCTGGTTTCCACGAGTGGAATTATGGGAGCAGTTCCGCATTTGTGGTATTTGTGTTAAAAGATCGCCAAAAGTACGCAATTACCATTGCAGTCACCGAATATTTTCCTAAGTCAAGGAATTGAATAGCATATTAATGTCCGCGATTTGGGGAATAAATACTGGTGATTGTAAAAATTAGGTTTAGAAATTGAATTTGGATTAATTTATAACAATGGTGGCTTCAGCGTAATAAGTTGGGGATTATTTGAATTTGGGTTCTTAATGAGTTCAAGTAAGAGATTTTTAAATTAATATAAATTTGTACCCACTGCTTACGCGCGCTGACCTTACCACGATCATTTCCTGTAAACAGGTGTAATTTAAATTCCTAATCTTTGTGGGATAAGTACTCCAAATTTTGTTTCCTGCACTAATAGTATATGTCAAGGGAGAGTACTTCTCTCACAAAAGTTTAAGATTCACGGATTTCTTAATAAAGCCGTTTTGCATTCCATGGAACTACAAACTCAGGCCAAATCAATGAGCGAGCTAAATCCTCATCGAATTCTTTTCCATTAGCGCATCAAACGAGGTGCATCAGATTCTTTATTTAGTGGTTTCTTTGGGCTTTAGGTTTGAGAGAGGGGGTGTGGGGAGGTGCTGCATTACTAGGTTCTGCTGAGGGAAACGTAGAGGGGCAGGAGTCGTTTGCTGGAGGTTTGGGAGTAAATAAAATTTAAGATCCTATTGCTCCACTGTTTGTAATGTGCTGAAGTGATGAGGGATGGGGACTTGGTTAGTTAGGCCTGGTTTTACGGTACCAGTGCGGCAGGAATTTCTTTGCTGGAGTGGGTGCCATCTGAAATTTAGTTTGAAGTTTTGGGGTTTAAAGTACCGGCGGCTTGGGTCAGGAAGATCAGGTCCTGACTATACTTTCAATTTACTGTAATTTGGGTGTAGCTATTATTTATTTACTTAGGTGCCTTTACGAGGCTTGGGGAATTTGGGACATCCCTGGGTAGTTGGCCATGCGTACGTATACTTCTAGATTGAAATTACAGGAATCCTGTTTCGAGCTTTTTTGAATTACACACAGAAATCCACGTTTTAGTAGAGCTACATTTAGGACATCTAAGGGTGTGATGTAAAGCGAATTTCTGCTGTGTGGGTAAAACAGTTTACCAAGAATATAGCATTAGGTTACCCATACACCCTTCATAACTGTCCACAGGTTAAATTCACTGCATAAGCTTACTTTAGATTTAGAGTCCAAGAAAAATTTTAAGGTATTATATAGGATGTTTCACAAGGTAGCAAGAGACAAAAGAAAAATTAGGAGCGGTTGTTTGGTTTTTCGGCCGATAAGTTTGAGAAACTTTATCGACCGTGTATCCTAAATCTATGAGGGTCATTATGTATGTCTTCCCGTTTTAGAATCTCAGGTGAGGCCCTTGAAGTGAGCCACTTTAAATTGGCCCGTTCTTCTTTGGGTTTTAATAGCTAAAAGTGTTGAAAAATTATTTAAGAGTCGTCCTAGTTTGTGTATTACTTCTCTTTAAATTTTGTTTCGATTTGGGTGTCCATTGTATAGAATTTAATGCTTACTCCTTCAATTTAGGTTTTATTACAGGTCAAGGAAGAAATATCGTTGAGTGTTTCATTTGCTTTTCCTATGATGTTCCGGTGATCATAGGGAGGAAAGAGTGGAGGGAAGATTTTAACTGAGGGGTTATTTGCTTTAGAGTTTGAAGGGTGTTAAGTATTTCTAGGGGATAAGCAAATTAAATAGGCGTTCCCTGCATTTGGGTATCCTGGGGGTTTGAGGGTTTTAAATCTATTTTTCCAAGTTTATTTTAAATTTTTCCAGCCAAAATTTTTTGATTTAGAAATTAGAGGCTTAGGACTTTTCCAGGGGGAGAGGAATAAAACCGTCTTCATCTTTTCTTTTGTGGGTTTGGGATTTAACTGGGGACGGAGTGGGGTTTTCAGTGAACCAGGGCCAGGGGTATCCACAGAAAATATAGGAGTAGGCCAGAATCCACTTACCCAAAAAGCTTTGTCAGGAAGATTTTCACTTAAATTATGTCCAGCCTGCCTCAGCATCCTCCTACATAGGTCAGGATCGTCTCTTACATCTTGTGCGATTTAGGATAGCTGGAGAGGGGTCCGTTTAGCATAATTCCTCAAAGCCCTGTGCTATGAGGTGTAAACGCCGGATATCAGCTTTGGTGGCTTCCCAATTGTGCACATATTGGATGGTCGATCGTCCTTCAGAGTTGAGTTCCCGGGTTTGGGAGAAGTAGCATGAGTATGAGTCCATATCCATGGGGTTGTCCTTAATCATAGCCATGGTCACGTCAAGGGAAGTAAATCTGTGTTCGTTGGGGGCCAGTCGATTCGAAAAAGCTCTAAAAAGGAGCTGAAATTCACTTCAAAGCCGAGTCAATGCCAGACGTATTGAAAGCTCGTTCAAGGAAAACGATCTAATCAGAGTGCTTTGACCTTCTCCGAGAAACCTTGTACCGGATTTCAGCCTTAATTTTTACTTACAAATTTTGGAAGCATGTTAAGGAGATTCAAGGATTTAACATTTCAGCTGGTATTTTCTTTTTCAAATAACAGCTAGTATGTTAGTATTAAAAAATATTTAATTTGAATAAACTATTATTAAATAAACTTGATATTTGTAGGAAAAGGTCATTAGCCTATGACTAAAAGAGAATATTGTCAACGTATTGTCGAAACCAAGTCGACAACCCTCACTTGGATTATCGTCATTAAATTATTCCTACCATTTCATCTTATATAGCACCGCCTACTAAGTAAGAATTCGAAATTCACGACAATCGTACTCACAATGTTAAAATAAAATTTAGAAGAATATAAATTTAAAGTTTTAGCTATATACTAACTGTATCATTTAATATGATATTTGCTAAAAATAAAAAGCATACAGCACTAGTATAAAATTTCCACTTCAATACAGTTAAATGTACTCACAATGTTAAAAATAGGGTGAAAGAATATAAATTTAAAGTTTTGTAGTATATACTGGCTTTGTATCATTTAATGATATTTACTAAAAATAAAAGCTTATATGGCATAAAATATAAAATTTCACTTCAATACAGTTAAATAAATGAAAACAAAATTTAATGAAATTTTTTTCCTTTTTGCAGCTGTATTTCTTATCACTATAATAAAGTGGAAAAATTTGTGAGCTTCATTTGACGATTCCTAGAAGCAATTCAGTTATTAAAGCAACTTCAGTGCAGGACTCAATTTTTTCATATAGAAAAAGTTGTTCACAAAAATATAGAATAATAACCAAAAATGGAAAATACAGAATACATCATCGCTTCCTCAAAATGCAGGTGCACATCCCACCTCCCCTAGATGAGTGTGATGATAGGCCTAGGGTGGAGGCATGTCGTAGTAAAGATTTAGAAATGGTATAAATTTGCTGAGAAGGAAGCAAAATAAAATAGGTATATTCCTAATAAAAAATAAATTTACGCATTTCCACACACATATAATATACTTATACTTATACAAAAGTATTTGATATTTAAAATTCAAAAATACTAAATTAAAAACATGTTACTTAAGTAGATTACTAGTATTGTTCCTCATTGGCTTATCAGATTCAAAATTTAATGCTTATCATGATGGGCTATATAGTTTTATAAATTAAAGTCATACACACACTGAAAGAACTCTAAGACCAGGGGCAAAGCTGTGGCTGAATTTGCATTTACCCAGGGTTTCACCCAAAGAGGGTCCACTTCACCTACCTCCAAGGCAATAGCCCAATACAAAGTCCTAGAGCGAGGAGTCTTGGGCAGGAACCCTTCCTGTGTGTTTCTGGGGAGAGAAGCTCATAAGAAAAAGCTGCTGTAAAGCTCATTTAAGACTTTTGAAGGGGCACTGACTATTTTGGGGAATCAGTAGATTATTTACGATTTTACGTATAGTATTATTAAACCGCGGGCCACGGTTAAATAAAATTGCAAAATATTTTATTTAAAATAAAGCAGTTTCTTAGAGATGGTTAGTAAAATGTTTTCTAGAATTAATAATCAAAAGAGGAATTTATATTTTCTATATTTTACCCTAAACTTGATATATGTCCTCGTTTTTGTTTAATCCATCTAATTTAGAAAGGTGAAATATTTTATTATTTTACAGCAAGGCTTAATATTCAGTGTTTGATATTTTGGAAATATTTTTTATTTTATTCTGCAGATTTTTAAGCTAACTCTAAGGGTTTGGATTTTTATAAAACCAGAGTCCAGGCTCACTACGTTTTGAATTTTAATCGATTTGTGGCTACAGGCTGGATATATTGCTTTAAGATTTATATTTCAGTAATAAGTATTTGTGTCACTTCTTTCTTGCAGCTCTCTATGTTTCTGTGGCGGCCAAAGGTAGTTGCTCACAGAGTATTTTGTGGCAGATTTACAGGATAACACATTTCCTAAAATGAGATCCACCGAGCTAAATTACTTAAGAAGTCTATTTCTATTTTGTACAGAAATTATTTTTTAGTAAATAAATTACAAATATTTGCAGGGAAATATTTTTGCGAAGTTTTGCAATACAGTAGTATTTAAAGTATAAAAATTAAAATAAATTTATTTTTAGCTTCAAAATAAATATTTACAGATAAGGATTCTAAATTTACCCACCACGTAAAAAGAAAAATTTTAATTAAAATACAAAAGTAATTTTTGTTTTTTAAATGTTACATTCTTATCTGCCACTTTGGGCTGATGTAATTTGATCCAATGCTACAAGCCTGTTTTGCAGCGCATACAACCAGCGCTAAAGTTGAGAATGAATTATATCTTTTCTTGGTCATTTATTTTTATTTTAAGACTTCTCGTAGTTTTTATATTTTATTTACATTTATACAGAAAATAGAAATTAGGAAATATAAGTATCTACCCAGCACTTTCTTTCACCTACATTTAAGAATAACAGCAAAGTTTGAAATAGATTTAAGGAATTGGCCCAAATTTTACGCTCCTAAAATCTTGATTTGGAATAAAAAAGGAAATGTAAAAATCCAGCCCAAAATCCACAGAATTTGGAAGGAATTCTTTTTAGACCCTTCTATATTGAGTAGGAAAACATAGAGTTCCAAAAAAGAGTGGCTCCTCTGGATTACTTGAAATCTAAATTCAAATTAAAGATTGTAAGTTTTATATATAAAATAATAAAATTATACGCCCAAATCAGTTACTTAAGGAAAGTCAAAGAAATAATAAGGAATAGGAGTTAAGATTTTACATTAGTAACGCGTGCTTACAGAAGGTAAAATTAAAGAGGAATTTAACCCATATATATAGATGTATATTTTAAAATATATACTAAAAGACATGTAAAAACGTAATTTGTGTGAGTTAGGGAATTTCTGAAACCAAACATACAAACTATAAGAAACTAGAAGGAAAAACCGAGGGTTTCGTCATATTTTTTAGAGATTTTTGGGTAGAATCAATTCCTGTGGGTTAACAAAAGAGTGCATATCAAGTCTCACTACATATACTCACTCATTTTGTTCATTTAAATAAAGGAAGGGTTTAAAAAATTTAAATCTTCACCTAATTATAGAGATTCCGTATCCGTATACTGGCTCTCAGTGAATAAAACTTGGGAAGTCACTTTTCGGCTCCTTATTTGCTAGGGCACCCAATGGTGTGTAACCCACTAAGGTTTGCACTTTTACACAGCCAAGGTCATAGGGCTCCCACCTCAAAAGCCCTTAATTTTTTTTTTTCCAGTTAAAATTTGTGGCTGAAGTTAGGGACTCTAAATATATGAGTACGTAACTTTTACAGTCAAATTTTTTTTATTTAACTAATGATTATTTTCACTAATTAATGCTAATTATTTGAAAATTCGAAGTGAAATTTTGTTTAATGTTTTAAAGCTTGTTTCCCCGACAAATCCGAGCCAGAATCAAAAAGAAGCATAATTAAAGAATGAGTGGGTTACAAATTTACGCCGGTAAAGGGAAAAAGGAATTTTTTTAGCACTTCCACTGTGGCAAAAAGAAATAAATAACCTATGAATTTAAAACACTGACACCTAACTGAAGATGCACCTTTCCACGACAATTGGAAAATACGAGTTTAATTTCAAATAGCAGTAGTAAGCCCATAAAGGCAATATATCACAAATAAACCGTGATTTCCGGTGGTGGGTAGATTCTGTTAGATGTAATTCCGAGAAGCCGATATCTTGCTTATGTGTAAAAGTTTGTTTTATTATCAGTACATTTTATCCTACCTGGCCTCACTTACTTAACACTTGAAGGGAATAAAAATAGATTTTTTAGTTTCAGAAGCCACTACTTAAGAACGTGAACTACATCTGAATTGAGACCCTTATCTTCATATTTTTTTTTTTCCACGCTTATCCCATAAAATTACTTGGGGACCTCAAGCTTTTAAAGAAAGATTCTTAAGCATGCACCTCAAGTATAATTTTTTAATGTTATTTCAAAAGCATGTGAGTTTCTTATGCTTTGACTAAAGACATGTTGAAAGTCTTATTTTAAAATGTACTTTTTTTTTCAAAATTTAATTTAGAAATCTTTGTTTAGAGGTAAAGTTAGTGGTTTTGTGGACAGCTTGTTTTAAGTTCGAGCCTCTACTAGTTCTGAAAAACTGCCGTGTAAGGATGCGATAAACGTTTATCTCAAACTGCTTATTTTCCGATTTAGGTATAGCCAAGCTTGGCTCCAGGAAGCTTTTTGTCCTTGTCCATGACCATTGACTCCAGGATTCCTAGAGTCCAGCCTTAAAAGCTCTCAGAGTAGCTTCTCAAAGTGTAAATGCATATTCCACTCCTCAACTTTTTCAAAATCCACACATTAAACCCCAAGGCAAGAAAGAAAGTTCGATTTCAAGAATACTTTTTACCTAAATGACTTTTTTTTAATATATATTTTTAAAATTTTTGATCAGGGAATAAGAGAAGCTTACTAAAGTAAAGAAGGATTTAGTAAGAAATGGAAGATTTTGTTTCAAGCTACTTTTCACGCGATAAGATTCATGGTTTGTGAGTGTTTTGATATTATTTCTTTTTTCTTTTTTATCGAAGTACAGTATTTAATAAGCTGTGGGATATATCAGCGGTGAAATTTTTTAAAGTAATGAAAATAAAAATATACTATATTATCAAAATATTACTTACAGCTGAGAATTAGGTAACTGAGGAAAAAAATACATAATAAAGTCCAAAAGCATTCGAGAAAAAGGGAAAAAAAAATGCTTACATAGTTTATTTTACATTTAAAAAGGGATACTGCAGATTGTATTCATTTTGGAAATAGTTTTGAGGATTTACTTAGAAAACTAAATGCCTAGAAGTACAAGGGAATTGTTTCAAGAAGGGGATAATTTAATGTGATATTTTTAGAAAATGGCTATACCTCTCCAAATTTTATAATTCTAAGCAAATAACGCATGTTTTTCTTTAATAAATATTTAGCCTAAAGCCACATTTATTTTAAAGGCCGTTATATCCCTGATATATATTATTGGTAAAATGTTACTAAATAACACAAACTAAATATTATCATAAAAAAAAGTTCAGAAATAAAACCATCAAGAAAGTAAAAGATGCTGGGTATATTTCTTATATCTGTATGAAATCCATGCTTGGAAAGAATAAATTTAAAGGGAATTCTTCGGGATAGAAATCAATTTCTTCGAAAACAGCATAAGCAAATAATAAGCTAGAAGGAATATTTACTTGGCAAGAGTAGATTTAACACGCTTTTGTGGCCTCAGTCCATTGTTTGTCCGCGTTTTATCATTTAAGCTACGCACCTATAAAAGAGCAGGAGTTAGGACCATACATGAATTATGTCGAATGACTACCCTAATTATTAAATATATGTTTAATATTGAAATTTTTATTATTGCAATGTATTTTTTGTAAATTGTATGTATAAGTTTTTGATCGAATCTACTTTGGTAAATGAGTAAACCCATTAGTGGAAAATGAATAAGTAATAGTTCATTTATTTTACGAAATAAAGGACAACAATATTCGGATAAAAGTGCAAATATCATAGAACATATCAGAAGAGTTTTGTTTGATACTATGCGGGTTCTTATATTTAAATTTTGTAGCACTAGTTTCCGGAAAAGCTAGAGTTCTGAAACGCTTTCTACAACTTCAACGGTATTCTCCGTTAACTAAATAACGCTATGAAACCTGGAGTTAAGTAAATGCCGCTTGAAAGTACATTACGGCAATATTTTTTTAACTCTGATTTCTCAACTACGAATTTGCAAACTGATTGTTGAATAAATTAAAAGTAAAACACTTTTTTAAAAACAAGCGTTTACTTTAGAGATTAAGTCCTTGTATTTACTTAGTTTGAAAATTTTAAAAGTTAAAATCAATCAGATCAAGTTATTTAATTTTATTGTTTATCTACACAGGGAAATCTCGAGGGACAAGTTTTTTATCATAAATTTTATAATGACGCTATAAGTTAAGAGCAAAAAAGTTTAAAAGAAAATTTTATTTTATTCTTTTTGAAGCATTTAAAATAAAAGCTTCACTAAAAAGTTTTACTTTTAATTTATTTTTTTGCACTTTTAGTTGTCAGCTGGACAAGATTTCTCCAGTCACTGTTTCGTCTCGTTTCAAACGCATCAGTAGCCGCAAGTTTGTCCTGCCGGTTAATTTTTGAACAAAGCTAAACTCCAGGTGCCTCATTCTTTTTCTCTTGCTGGCCACGGCGTATACTTAATTAAATTATTCCACTCAGGGCCAGAAACAAAGAATTTATCAAGGAGGGGTTAATCACCTATGGGGCCAAAACAACATTGGACAAAGTAAAAATTAATAAAAATGTTAAGCGCTTTTTTTTGCTTTAGCTTTTAGCGCACACAAAAGCACAATACTATATAAAAAGGGAAAAGAACCACACAAAAAAATTTTACAAATCCCTAGTTTAAAACCAGATTTTTTCGAAAGTATTTGTTGCAGGAATTGGGATAATACTATTCTACAAATAAAAAAAATAAAATATAAAATTCACGTGCGATTATCTTTCAAAAGTAGCTGAAGTTTTTAAATGTTTTATTAAAAGAATTTTTCAAGCATTTTTGAAAAATGTTAAAAAGAAAAATGGGTTTCAAATTATTTTTGCTTTTTAAAATGACTAGTTCCTAAAGAGGAAAATCCTAAACTTTCTTTACGGGAATAGCGATACATTTACACACAAAAAAGGATTCGTACGGATGAATTTAGAAATCATTTGCACAAGAAGCCGCATCAGATTTGGTATATTTTTAGAAAAAATCCGTAAAAATAAAGAAGAAATATAAATTATTTTTTTAAAAAATTATATACTGCAAGAAGTGGCAAAATAAATTCTCTTCCTATTATCTAATTAATTTTTTTGTCTCCAAATTTAGAAAGGAAAAACATGATATCTTTACAAGAAGGTTGAGAAAAATTGGAACTACTTTTAAGCAATCGATAAGGTCTCCGGCAGGAATAAAAGAGCTAACAGGTTTAAAAATGTTTTAATTAATATCATTTTACTAACTAATTGCAGTAATCCAGATATAAGCTAGCCAAGATATGCATTGCTATCCAAACTAAACGTATATGAAAAATTTTTAGCTCAATCGGTTGAAGACATCAGCTTCAAATTGAGGTTGAGAAGAGATCAAAGCAGAGGAACAAAATTACAGCTGAAATTTAAATAATGGAACCAAAAAGCCGGAACGAATTCCTCTTTTCATGTATTTTTTCACCAATACATGTGGTATTTCTTTTCGTTCGGAATAAGAAGAAGTAAGCACAGGAAAAAAAAATATTAAGTTCGTCCCATTTCCATTTCAAATTCGAAATCATAAAAGTACTATCGACACATATGTAAAGCCATATACGATCCTTTTTGCACTCTATAAAGCAGGTTTTACACTTAAAAAGTGGGAATTTGATGATATTCAAAGAAACAAATTTTTACTTTCATTAATAGCCGAAAGAAAGAATTCCACATTACCTTTGTGCATTTTGGAAATTTAGAGTTTCAGTTAGATAATTTTTTAAAGCAGAGTACGAAATCTTAAGGTAGGGAAATACTGTACTTTATGAAGACACAGAACTACACAGCACCTTGAGTCTTGTTTTTGCATCTCTTGTGATCACCATCTTAATAATTCAAGAAAAAATCTTGCTGATATAAATTAAACTAGGACGTCTTCACCTCTGAAGAATCATCCAGTTGAAGTGCATCCACTAACTTTCAGATGGTAGGTTTAGAAAAATCAAAGCTATTTAAGAAGGCACAGGTTTCCTGCTTTTTTTCTAAGGACACTAACAAAAGAAAAAATAAAGTGAAATAATAGGGGCTTTGGGGAAGGAACTCCTAAAGTATTTTTAAATCCCTCAAGTTACCGATAAAAATTAGGAATTTCGATTTAAAATTTATATAGGGAATTATAGATCTTCATTTAATTGTGTATTTAAAAACTAACTCAAGTTTAAAAAGCTGAAGAAGTTTTGAAGAGCTTTTTAGCATAATAAATAGAATTAAGCAAAAGGAACCTTTAAAAAGGCATAATTCAATTTGCAGGATAGGGATGAGAGCGCTTCTACGCCTACAAGCTAAAACACTTATAGGACTAGAAAGCCCAGAGTTCTTTCCTCCTAACACCCAATGCGCTATCAAAGGGTGCCCATAAAATTTACCATAGCGATTATTCAACTGTAGAGTGAGGTATATGCATTTAATTTCACTAAAATAAAATAGTGACATTGTTTCCTAAAGGTCTTAACTAACATAAAAATAGAAATCAGATCAATTTTTTTCACATTATATTCTTTTTCCAAAAGACAAAATACCCGATCACTTGGCAATACAGTCAAAATGTCAAGCTGAAAACGCAAACTTCTGTTTTAAACTATTCACCTTCACGCCAAAAATACTCATCCATTAGGATCCATGGTAATTTGTAATACGTATTCTATAGAAGGTAAAATTAAAAGTTTCCTGTTAATTATCATCAGAATATTGGTAAAATATGGATTTAAATCTTATGCAGTTTGAAGGAAATTGGTGGATTCTTATAAGTACTTAGGTCCGTGGAATGCTTGGATTAAACTTGTTTTCATTTTATTCCATAAAAGGCTGAGAGTTTATTTGTAAAAGTGAAAATACTGGCGAAACAAATCACTTTTTTCCTAGCATATACTGTCCCTAGATATATGTATATTTATGCTTAGTATATAATGCAGGAGTGTTTTTGTAAGAATGTTTTTTTTTTGAAATCAGAGCTTTAGCTAAAAATCATTATTTAGCCACTAAATGTGATTAATGAGTACAATATAGAATTCGTATGGGTATGCAGAAATTTTTAAGAAAAATTAAGGAATTTTTATAGAAGTGTTTTAGCTAGTCCAAAAATTTTTTTTTCAAAAACCGTTTCGTAATTTTGCACATTTAAGCCCAAAACCTTTGCCATATAACCACTTGGGATAATATATTTATGCCCCGGCTACTTTATTAGGTGAAAATACAAATCATTTTAGGTATGTAAATTTAAATCAGATTTCCTGCTCCCGAGGTAGCTTACCAAGGCCCCACCTCCACCATAAAAGATTTGCGTTTTCAAGAAGTTCGGCTTGTTTCGATAGATTTTCACAAAATTAGAAATAGTGCGCACATTTGATATTAGTATATGACATATAAATATCTCTTGTGTGTATCAATTTGGCTCTTATTCTCGTGACCAAAATTAAATCATAGGTAATAGTTGGCATCGAGCTAAGGCTTGGAAATTGGCTGAGAAAAAAAAAATTCGAAGCTTTGGAATTTGGTGTTGGAGTTGTGTCACTAGTTCGGTAACTTTCACGTTTGGGACTAAGAGAGGTGTCTACAGCAGCTTACACATCCTAATATCAACCCCTTTTAAGAAAGGGAAAAAATGTAAAAAACTTTCTTTTACTCTGTAGTCAATCATCAAAACAAAGAAACACAAAATCCATATACCAAAGTTACCGGAATACAGAATTCACATTCAGTATCCATGTTTTAATGAAATATAATTGTAAAATAAAACTTTAAAATTTTACCAATTCCTTCGCCAGAAAAACAACCTCTGCTTCTCTCCATTTCAACGAGGTATCGAGGAAAGATATTTTCTGTTTGAAAAATCCAGAAAGATTCGCGGAATAGCTATAAAGTTTAGCTCTTTGTATTTGATGTCCGATATAACACTCGTTCATTTGAAAAAATAAATCAAAATTTAACATTGGATAGTCATAACCCACTATCAAAAGGAATTTTGTTTTATCTTCTATTACAATAACTAATATTAAAGATAATAGTTCATATTCAACAAAAAATTTAAATTCAGTTTATTAAAACATTTTTTAGAAATTTAGATTTAGATTTTTTACAAAATAAATATTGTTATGTCAATTCCAATAATTAATGAGATTAAATTTTCTAGCATTGGTTCGTAATTTTACTTTACCATTACTCTCTTCAAATTATAGGTAAGATTTAATTTACTTAATATAAGAAAACACTTACTCTCTCTCGTATATATAAGATAGATAGATAGGAATACTTAAGAGGTTGGAGCATAAGTCATAAGTAACTATAATATTTCTTGTATGCATGTGAATGGATCACAAACGTATATGTGTCGTTTTCTGAAGACCTTAAGTGTGTATACAAGAACAAGATGGCTCTGTGCTGAAAGCACCCCGAAAGTGGCCTGAAGCGAGGGGACTCTAGAAACCAAGTCAGGTGAGTAAGGTAATCAGTGTGAGTAAGATGTAAGCCCGTGATTTGTGCTTAGGCAGCGTTCTTATCAAATAGCCAGATTTCTCAGGAGAAGGGAGAAGAAATGCAGTGGGGATATCCACGGTAAGATTAAAATTTAAGGCCCTTACAGGAAATAAATACACTTACCATACATACCAAGTACTTTACACAAAGATTTCAAGTGTACCGTATAATGTATTTAATCATTTCTTTTGCACCATAAAAGACCATATTGCATGTATTTTTTTCTACGAAGTAATAGAATTAAGCGTGTGTTATGATGTATTTCAGTGTTACTCATTGTCTACACACACATCTAAATTTAAACACGTTTATTACTTTTCGTCTGTATATGCAGCCCATTTCCAAAAGCGGAACTTAAGTATCTTCAAAGAAAAAAAAAACTGTTGTAGTAGCTTTTGCCCATTTCTTCAAATATATATATATATGCACAAACTATTTACAAGAAAATAATTTTTATAAATTGCCCACAGAGTGGTACCGAAATACGTTTTTTGCACATATTTGTACCATCCTAAATTAACTCAATTTAATTTTAAAAACTATAACTTGAGAAAATTATTTGAAGTAAAAGCCAAGAATTCCAAAGTGTTAGAATTTAACAAAACTTTATCCACTATTTAAGAATGGAATGAACAAGGTTTAATTTTGCCTCAGAGTCAAGCTGGATCTAATGCACAGGAACACTGGCTCCGCGAAGCGGCTTATCCATCCATATCACTTAGAGTGGAATGATGCACCAAGAGATAAGTAGCAGCCTTAGTGGAGAGGGAGCATCCTGAGTTGGCTATTTGGGGCCCAGTAGGTGGGAGGGAGTGGGTTTACCGAGGCCTGTAGAGAGCAGTTTCTGGTCAGGAGGATGGGATCTGCCAAAATTTAAAACAAAGAGCTGGTCCTGTGATTGGTCCTATGGGGAGAAGTGATCTGGCTCTAGATTGGCTGCCCCTGGGGGTTAATAGGAGAAAAAAGAAAAAATTGAAAGGGGAGATTGCCTGTATTGGGTAAGCCGAATAAATTAAAGTAAAAGAAAAAATTAGTAGAAAAAATTTAAAAGTATTGAAATATAAATTTACTAAGAATCCATTTTGCCAAAGCAAAGTAAGTATCATTTAACATATAATTAAAAGAAGGGAGAGGTTTATAAGAGTCAAAAGGAGAATTCTCCTCAATTCTTCACAAAATTATTATCCACGAGGTGCCTCAGAAATTTTTCAGGGTTAGTATAACAGGCTGAAATTTAGTAAGTAAAGTGGGAAGAGTCAGAAGAATTTGGTTACTTAGTTTCTTGAAGTAAAATTTTTAGGGTTAAGATTTTAGAGTGCTTTTATAAATATCAAATTCTCATATATACATAGGCTAGCACTACAATCATTTCTTGAATAAGTTTTATTTTTAGGGAGATTATCAAGCATTTTAAAATTTTCATTGGCAGCGTATCCCCACGGGACAGAAACCATAGCCTCAATATATGGGCCGCAAAGGAACTGGCTGTGTGAGAAGTACTTTATTTCAGTGGTCATTTGTAGGAGATTCCGGCATATTAAAGGGTATATTGAGGTCTTAGAGGCATTCCGGAATTTGTGCCGTACATATGTAAAGGTGTTGTCTCCAAGTGAGTTTATTATCCAGTAATAGTCCTAAATTTTACTGTGTTTGAGACCACCATTGTAGTGGTGTGGAGTATAGTGTTGGGGGGTATTGCAGATTTTCTTTTCCTTGTAAACAGAACCGCAACAGTTTTGTCAATATTAAGTTTAATTTTCCATGTATTAAAGAAAGTTTCTAGGGTTGTAAATGATTGTTTGTGATTTAGTAATGTATTTGTGATTTTTGTGTGTCGTGGCTATGCCATGTATCGTCCGCATAAATGTGTGGGAGGCTGGTCACAGGGATAAAGTAGGTATATGTTTTATATAAATGTTAGATCTATTAGCCCGAAACAAAACTTCGCCTTAGGGACTCCGATATTCCACCCTAAAATAGAAGTCTAATTTAAGGAAGAAATTAATAGTATTTAGGCTCATACTTGATACGTTCATATTAGTAAAATTAAAAGAGTTAATGAGTCGGCTTGGATTAAAAGCCCAGGAGGGAAGAGTTGTAAATTATTAGTTTGTAAAGATTAGTCCACAAGTCAAGGACCCAAATCAAACGCCTTCCTGGATATCCAGGAGAGACTTAGCTCAATTGGAACCTTGGCTCCTCACAAAATCCAGAAGTAATTTACTATCAGTCAGTCTGGTAATTGGGTGGCAGGTAGAAAGTCACTTTTAGTAAAAGCCAAAACTGAGGGTTTAGGTTAATGAGAATTTGAATCCGAGATAAAAGTTAATTTGAAATCCATAATTTAAAAGATAGTGCTCTCTGCAAATTTTGCTTAATAGAAGGAATAAGAGAGGGAAATTGGACCCAAAAGAAACTAAAATTAAGAGATCGTAATAAAAGCTTTTTCCTGGGTTTTAATTGGGGAAGATAATAGCTTTTTCCAGTTTTTTGGAAGAAATGTCATAAAATTTAAATCGCTTATTTATTAGAAGTGGGGAATTGCAGGAATTAAGTAAAGCTTTAAATTAAGGTAGTTTCGCCCAGTCATTTTAGTAAGTAGGAAATTCGTCCGGAACCTGGGGCTATTATTTTTTAAATTCCTTGCATAGTTCGTAACTTCTTTAGGTCCGTAGGGAGTAATATGAATAGGAGGGTTAGCGAAAAATTTTCAAGGAGGTATTAGTTACCCAAGGAGTGTCTATATTAGTATTAAAATTATCTAGTCTTGGAGTTTATCCAGTAAAGTTATCTGAGAAACTAAGATCAGCAGAGTGCATTTGCTTTTTGCTCATCAGTGATGGTAGAATTAATTTAGAAGTAAAGGAATCATCAGACACTTCTTACAGGAAAAATTACGATATTACCCATAAAAGGTTATCTTGGAGTATTCAGCTAGCCCTGGGTTAGTTTTCCAGGTTTAATTCACGAGAATTTTTTAAGCTCTTTTTAATAATTTTTCTGCAGTCTATTATAATTTGTTTGTGTGTTGGGTTTGGTGTGTTTTGATATGTTTTCTGGCTTTATTTTTTAAGTCTTGAAGATTTTGAAGATGTGATGTAGGGGTGTATGTGCTGTTCTTGTTTGTGATTGGACGGGAGGCGTGTCGTGGGCGGAGCGAACAGTTTCTATTGAACAGATTGATTTTATTTTTCAATATTTCCAGGTTATTCACAATGTGCATGTAGTCCAAATTTTGGAATATTATTGTTAAATGTAATCTGAAAACTAGACCAACTTATGTAGTAACTACTCCTAGAGTTATCCATATGAATATTAAGGTTAAAAAGAAAAATTAAGTAAAGACAGGATTACATGGTCTGAAGAAAGTTCCGGAATAGAAATGATTGTATATGGATAATGAAAGTTGTTTTATAAGAACAAAGTCTAGAGTATTTGAAATTATGCTTGAATCTAGTCAGGAGGGTATCTGGGAGAGCAATGACGATGTCTAAAATATCGATGCCAAAGAGTTTTTAAGCTGGTTTCCACGAGTGGAATTATGGGAGCAGTTCCGCATTTGTGGTATTTGTGTTAAAAGATCGCCAAAAGTACGCAATTACCATTGCAGTCACCGAATATTTTCCTAAGTCAAGGAATTGAATAGCATATTAATGTCCGCGATTTGGGGAATAAATACTGGTGATTGTAAAAATTAGGTTTAGAAATTGAATTTGGATTAATTTATAACAATGGTGGCTTCAGCGTAATAAGTTGGGGATTATTTGAATTTGGGTTCTTAATGAGTTCAAGTAAGAGATTTTTAAATTAATATAAATTTGTACCCACTGCTTACGCGCGCTGACCTTACCACGATCATTTCCTGTAAACAGGTGTAATTTAAATTCCTAATCTTTGTGGGATAAGTACTCCAAATTTTGTTTCCTGCACTAATAGTATATGTCAAGGGAGAGTACTTCTCTCACAAAAGTTTAAGATTCACGGATTTCTTAATAAAGCCGTTTTGCATTCCATGGAACTACAAACTCAGGCCAAATCAATGAGCGAGCTAAATCCTCATCGAATTCTTTTCCATTAGCGCATCAAACGAGGTGCATCAGATTCTTTATTTAGTGGTTTCTTTGGGCTTTAGGTTTGAGAGAGGGGGTGTGGGGAGGTGCTGCATTACTAGGTTCTGCTGAGGGAAACGTAGAGGGGCAGGAGTCGTTTGCTGGAGGTTTGGGAGTAAATAAAATTTAAGATCCTATTGCTCCACTGTTTGTAATGTGCTGAAGTGATGAGGGATGGGGACTTGGTTAGTTAGGCCTGGTTTTACGGTACCAGTGCGGCAGGAATTTCTTTGCTGGAGTGGGTGCCATCTGAAATTTAGTTTGAAGTTTTGGGGTTTAAAGTACCGGCGGCTTGGGTCAGGAAGATCAGGTCCTGACTATACTTTCAATTTACTGTAATTTGGGTGTAGCTATTATTTATTTACTTAGGTGCCTTTACGAGGCTTGGGGAATTTGGGACATCCCTGGGTAGTTGGCCATGCGTACGTATACTTCTAGATTGAAATTACAGGAATCCTGTTTCGAGCTTTTTTGAATTACACACAGAAATCCACGTTTTAGTAGAGCTACATTTAGGACATCTAAGGGTGTGATGTAAAGCGAATTTCTGCTGTGTGGGTAAAACAGTTTACCAAGAATATAGCATTAGGTTACCCATACACCCTTCATAACTGTCCACAGGTTAAATTCACTGCATAAGCTTACTTTAGATTTAGAGTCCAAGAAAAATTTTAAGGTATTATATAGGATGTTTCACAAGGTAGCAAGAGACAAAAGAAAAATTAGGAGCGGTTGTTTGGTTTTTCGGCCGATAAGTTTGAGAAACTTTATCGACCGTGTATCCTAAATCTATGAGGGTCATTATGTATGTCTTCCCGTTTTAGAATCTCAGGTGAGGCCCTTGAAGTGAGCCACTTTAAATTGGCCCGTTCTTCTTTGGGTTTTAATAGCTAAAAGTGTTGAAAAATTATTTAAGAGTCGTCCTAGTTTGTGTATTACTTCTCTTTAAATTTTGTTTCGATTTGGGTGTCCATTGTATAGAATTTAATGCTTACTCCTTCAATTTAGGTTTTATTACAGGTCAAGGAAGAAATATCGTTGAGTGTTTCATTTGCTTTTCCTATGATGTTCCGGTGATCATAGGGAGGAAAGAGTGGAGGGAAGATTTTAACTGAGGGGTTATTTGCTTTAGAGTTTGAAGGGTGTTAAGTATTTCTAGGGGATAAGCAAATTAAATAGGCGTTCCCTGCATTTGGGTATCCTGGGGGTTTGAGGGTTTTAAATCTATTTTTCCAAGTTTATTTTAAATTTTTCCAGCCAAAATTTTTTGATTTAGAAATTAGAGGCTTAGGACTTTTCCAGGGGGAGAGGAATAAAACCGTCTTCATCTTTTCTTTTGTGGGTTTGGGATTTAACTGGGGACGGAGTGGGGTTTTCAGTGAACCAGGGCCAGGGGTATCCACAGAAAATATAGGAGTAGGCCAGAATCCACTTACCCAAAAAGCTTTGTCAGGAAGATTTTCACTTAAATTATGTCCAGCCTGCCTCAGCATCCTCCTACATAGGTCAGGATCGTCTCTTACATCTTGTGCGATTTAGGATAGCTGGAGAGGGGTCCGTTTAGCATAATTCCTCAAAGCCCTGTGCTATGAGGTGTAAACGCCGGATATCAGCTTTGGTGGCTTCCCAATTGTGCACATATTGGATGGTCGATCGTCCTTCAGAGTTGAGTTCCCGGGTTTGGGAGAAGTAGCATGAGTATGAGTCCATATCCATGGGGTTGTCCTTAATCATAGCCATGGTCACGTCAAGGGAAGTAAATCTGTGTTCGTTGGGGGCCAGTCGATTCGAAAAAGCTCTAAAAAGGAGCTGAAATTCACTTCAAAGCCGAGTCAATGCCAGACGTATTGAAAGCTCGTTCAAGGAAAACGATCTAATCAGAGTGCTTTGACCTTCTCCGAGAAACCTTGTACCGGATTTCAGCCTTAATTTTTACTTACAAATTTTGGAAGCATGTTAAGGAGATTCAAGGATTTAACATTTCAGCTGGTATTTTCTTTTTCAAATAACAGCTAGTATGTTAGTATTAAAAAATATTTAATTTGAATAAACTATTATTAAATAAACTTGATATTTGTAGGAAAAGGTCATTAGCCTATGACTAAAAGAGAATATTGTCAACGTATTGTCGAAACCAAGTCGACAACCCTCACTTGGATTATCGTCATTAAATTATTCCTACCATTTCATCTTATATAGCACCGCCTACTAAGTAAGAATTCGAAATTCACGACAATCGTACTCACAATGTTAAAATAAAATTTAGAAGAATATAAATTTAAAGTTTTAGCTATATACTAACTGTATCATTTAATATGATATTTGCTAAAAATAAAAAGCATACAGCACTAGTATAAAATTTCCACTTCAATACAGTTAAATGTACTCACAATGTTAAAAATAGGGTGAAAGAATATAAATTTAAAGTTTTGTAGTATATACTGGCTTTGTATCATTTAATGATATTTACTAAAAATAAAAGCTTATATGGCATAAAATATAAAATTTCACTTCAATACAGTTAAATAAATGAAAACAAAATTTAATGAAATTTTTTTCCTTTTTGCAGCTGTATTTCTTATCACTATAATAAAGTGGAAAAATTTGTGAGCTTCATTTGACGATTCCTAGAAGCAATTCAGTTATTAAAGCAACTTCAGTGCAGGACTCAATTTTTTCATATAGAAAAAGTTGTTCACAAAAATATAGAATAATAACCAAAAATGGAAAATACAGAATACATCATCGCTTCCTCAAAATGCAGGTGCACATCCCACCTCCCCTAGATGAGTGTGATGATAGGCCTAGGGTGGAGGCATGTCGTAGTAAAGATTTAGAAATGGTATAAATTTGCTGAGAAGGAAGCAAAATAAAATAGGTATATTCCTAATAAAAAATAAATTTACGCATTTCCACACACATATAATATACTTATACTTATACAAAAGTATTTGATATTTAAAATTCAAAAATACTAAATTAAAAACATGTTACTTAAGTAGATTACTAGTATTGTTCCTCATTGGCTTATCAGATTCAAAATTTAATGCTTATCATGATGGGCTATATAGTTTTATAAATTAAAGTCATACACACACTGAAAGAACTCTAAGACCAGGGGCAAAGCTGTGGCTGAATTTGCATTTACCCAGGGTTTCACCCAAAGAGGGTCCACTTCACCTACCTCCAAGGCAATAGCCCAATACAAAGTCCTAGAGCGAGGAGTCTTGGGCAGGAACCCTTCCTGTGTGTTTCTGGGGAGAGAAGCTCATAAGAAAAAGCTGCTGTAAAGCTCATTTAAGACTTTTGAAGGGGCACTGACTATTTTGGGGAATCAGTAGATTATTTACGATTTTACGTATAGTATTATTAAACCGCGGGCCACGGTTAAATAAAATTGCAAAATATTTTATTTAAAATAAAGCAGTTTCTTAGAGATGGTTAGTAAAATGTTTTCTAGAATTAATAATCAAAAGAGGAATTTATATTTTCTATATTTTACCCTAAACTTGATATATGTCCTCGTTTTTGTTTAATCCATCTAATTTAGAAAGGTGAAATATTTTATTATTTTACAGCAAGGCTTAATATTCAGTGTTTGATATTTTGGAAATATTTTTTATTTTATTCTGCAGATTTTTAAGCTAACTCTAAGGGTTTGGATTTTTATAAAACCAGAGTCCAGGCTCACTACGTTTTGAATTTTAATCGATTTGTGGCTACAGGCTGGATATATTGCTTTAAGATTTATATTTCAGTAATAAGTATTTGTGTCACTTCTTTCTTGCAGCTCTCTATGTTTCTGTGGCGGCCAAAGCTAACGATACATTTACACAAAAAAAAAATTCGTACGGATGAATTTAGAAATCATTTTACTGAAACCGCATCAATTTTGACATATTTTAGAAAAAATCGTAAAAAATAGAAAATATAATTATTTTTTAAAAGAATTATACTGCAAAGTGGCAAAATAAATTACATTTCCTATTATCTAGTTATTTTTTGTCTCAATTTGAAAAAAGAAAAAAAAACATGATATTTTTGAAAAAAGGTTGAAAAATTGGAACTTCTTTAAGCTTAATCCGATAAGATGCTCGGCAGAATAAAAAGCTAACAGGTTTAAAATGTTTTTAATTAATATCATTTTAACTAATTGCGATATCGGAATATAAATAGCCAAAATATGCATTGTCATCCAAACTAAACGTATATGAAAAATTTTAGCTCAATCGGTTGAAAACATCAGCTTCAAAATTGAGTTGAAAGATCAAACAGGAACAAATTACATTGAAATTTAAATAATGGAACAAAAATGGAGCAATTCCTCTTTTCATGTATTTTTTTTCTGTGTGTGTTGTTTTTCTTTTTCGTTCGAATGAAGAAGTAGCTTTGGAAAAAAATAGTAAGTTCGTCATTTTTCATTTCAATTAAATCATAATTGCTATCGACACATGTGTAAACCATGTACGATCCTTTTTTTACTCATAAAAGCAGGTTTTACACTTAAAATTAATTTGATGATATTCAAAGAAACAATTTTTACTTTCATTAATAACCGAAAATTCATTACACTTTGTGCATTTTGAGTGAGGTTTCGATTGAATGTTTTTTTAAAGCAGTACATCTTAAGGTAGGAAATACTGTACTTTATGAGCACGAACTACGGCACCTTGAGTCTTGTTTTGTCTCTTGTGATCGCCATCTTAATAATTCAATGAAAAATCTTGCAGGTATAATTTACTGGGACGTCTTCCTCTGAAGAATCATCGGTTAGTGCATCACTGCTTTCAGATGGTAGTTTTTGAAAAAATTCAAAGCTTCTTGAAGACTGAGTTTCTTTTTTCTAGACACTCTAACAAAGAGAAAAAATAGTAATAATAGAGCTTTGAAGAATTCCTAGTATTTTTAAATCTCAGTTACAAATAAGAAAATTAGAATTTCGTTAAAATTTATATAAATTATAGATATTTCATTTAATTGTGTGGGTAAAAAAATCTAACTCAAATTTAAAGCTGAAAAGTTTTTGAAAACATTTTAGCATAATAAATAAATTAAGCAAAAGAACGCTAAAAAAGGCATAATTCAATTGCAGGATAGGGATGACGCTACGGCACAACTAAAAGCAACATGGACGAAGAAAACCCAAGTTCTTTCTCTAACAACAAATGCACTGTCGGTACTTATAAGTACCGCAACGTTGTTCAACTGTAAAATTAATTATATACATTATTCACTAAAATAAATAGTGACATTGTTTCCTAAGGTCTTAACTAACATAAAAAAAATAATCAGATCATTTTTCACATTATATTCTTTTTCGGAACAAAAATGCCAATCTTGGCAATACGATCAAAATGTCAGCTGAAAACGCAACTTCTGTTTTAAAACTATTCACCTTCCCCGCCAAAATACTCATCATAGATCATGTGTTGTCCCGTATTCTATAGAAGAGTGGAATTAAAAGTTTTCCTGTTAATTATCATCAGAATATTGGTAAAAATATATAGTTAATCTATGCAATTTGAAAGTGAGTGATTCTTATAAGTACCGTCCGTAGATAACGGATTAAACTTGTTTTCTTTATTCCTAAGGCTGAGAGTTTGTTATAGTAATACTGTGGCTAATCACTTTTTTCCTAACTATACTGTCTAGATATATGTATATTTATGCTTATTATATACTACCGAGTGTTTTTATGGAATGTTTTTTTTAAATCAAGCTTCCTTCAAAAAATCATTATTCTTACTAATGTGATTAATGGTAATGTAAATTCGTATGGTATGCAGAAATTTTGAAAAAATTAATTTTTTATAAATGTGTTTTGTAGTCTAAAAAATTTTTTTTTCAAAAACCGTTTTCGTAATTTTTGCACATTTAATGAAAAACCTTTGCCGCATAACCATGGAATATGTATTTATGCCAAGCTACTTTATTGGTGAAAATACAATCATTTTTAAGAGTATGTAAATTTAAATCAGATTTCTGCTCGGTGGCTTACAGGCCCACCTCATAAGCAAAAGGTTGCGTTTTCAAGTTCGGCTTGTTTCGATAGATTTTCTGAAATTGAAAATAGTGCGCACATTTGATATTATTATATGGCATGTAAAATATCTCTTGAGTATCACTTTGGCTCTTATTCTCGTGACAAAATTAAATCATGGCAATAGTTAGCATCCGACAAGAGCTTAAATTGAGAAAAAAAATTCAAGCTTTAAAAATTTGGTATTGGAGTTTGTGTCACCAATTCAGTAACTTTCACGTTTAGGGACTTGAAGTGTCTGCAACGACTTCACTTCTAATATCGACCTCCTTTGAAAAGAAAAAATGTAGCTTTTCTTTTACTCTGTAGTCAATCATCAAAAACAACAACACGAAATCCTGTCTAAGTTACAAGATACGAATTCATTCGTATCATGTTTTTATTAAGAATATAATTGTAAATAAACTTTAATTTTACTAATTCCTTCTTAAGAAAAACAACCTACAGCTACTCTCATTTCAACAGTATTGAGAAGAATATTTTTGTTTTGAAAAATCCCAAGAAAATTCATGAATAGCTATAAGATTTAGCTCTTTGTATTTGATGTCCGATATAACACTCGTTCATTTTGAAAATAAATCAAATTTTAACATTGTATGATCATAACCTGTCAAAATTTGTTTTATATTATTAATAACTAATATTAAGATAATAGTTCATATTCAACAAAAAATTTAAAATTCAGTTATTAAACATTTTTGAAATTTGGGTAGATTTTTTTACAAAATAATATTGTTATGTCAATTCCAATAATTAATGATTAAATTTTCTTGCATTGGTTCGTAATTTTACTTTGCAAATACTCTCTTCAATTATGAGTATTTATTGTAATATAGAAAACGCTCATATATACATATATAAAGATAGATAGATAGATAGATATGAGGGTTGGTGCATAAGTCATGGTAACTATATATTTCTTGTATGCATGTGAATGGATCACAAACGTATATGTGTCGTTTTCTGAAGACATAGTGTGTATACAAAAAGAACAGATGGCTCTGTGCTAGCTTTTAGTAGCGCAGCGAGGGCTGTGAAATCAGTCATTTGATGAGTATCGTGTGATGAAAGTAACCCGTGTTGAGCAGCGTTCTTACATCCAAATAGCCGTTCTCGGAAGGAAAAATGCGATGGAATATCACAGTGAATTAGTGGAAGCCCTTGGAAATAATGCCTTACCATACATACCAGTAGAACACAAGGTGGGTGTACCGTATAATGTGTTGTCATTCTTTTGCACCGTAAAGACCATATTGCACTGTATTTTTTTTCTACAGTAATAAATTAGCGTGTTATGGTATTTCAGTGTTACTCATTGTCCACACATCTAGTTAACACGTTGTGCTTTCGTCTGTATATGTGACATTTTCCAAACGGACTGGTATCTTCAAGAAAAAAAACTGTTGTGATGACTTTTGCCCCAATCTTCAAATATATATATATATGCACAACTATTTACGGAAATAATTTTTTATAGTGCCCACGAGTGGTACCAAATACGTTTTTTGCACATGTTGTACATCTAAATTAACAATTTATTTAAACATAACGAGGAAAATTATTTGATAAAGCAAAATTCCAGAGTATTGGAATTTAACAACGATAACTTTATCTGTTGAAATGAATGAACAAGTTTAATTTTGCCTAAATTTTTTGAAGCATATTAAAAGTTCAAAAATTTAACATTTCAACTGGTATTTTCTTTTAAATAATAACTAGTATGTTAGCAAAAATATTTAATTTGAATAAGCTATTATTAAATAAACTTGATATTTGCATAGGAAAAGGTCATTAGCCCTGACTAAAAGAATATTGTCGACGTATTGTCGAAACCAGGGCTCGACAACCTCTTAGTTATGGTAAGCCAAATTATTCTACCATTTCATCTTATAGCACCGCCTACTAGTAAGAATTCGAGTGCGACGATAGTACTCACAAAGTTAAAAAATAGAGGAGAAGAATATAAATTTAAAGTTTTATTATATACTAACTTTGTATCATTTAATGATATTTCCTAAAATAAAAAAGCATACAGCATAAAATATAAAATTTCCACTTCAATACAGTTAAATAAATAAAACAAAAATTTAATGAAATTTTTTTCCTTTTGCAGCTGTATTTCTTATCACTATATAAAGTGGAAAATTTTGTGAGCTTCAATTTGACACGATTCTAAACATTCAGTTATTAAACAACTTCAGTGCGAACTCAATTTTTTTCATATGAGAAAAGATTTGTTCACAAAAATATGAATAACCAAAAATGGAAAGCAGAATACATCATCGCTTCTCAAACTGCGGGGCGCATCCCTCCCCCTAGATGAGTGTGATAAACCTAAGTGGGGGGAAAGCATATCGTAAAATAAAGATTTAAAATAATTATAAATTTACTGAAAGGAAGCAAAGCAAAATAAATTATATTCTAATAAAAAAATAAAATACGCATTCACACACATATAATATACTTATACTTATACAAAGAGTATTTGATATATTTAATTCAAAAATACTAAATTAAAAACATGTTAGTGATTACTATATTGTTCTCATTGGCTTGTCAGATTCAAAATTTAATGCTTATCTTGATAGTTTATATGGTTTATAATTAAAGTCGTACTACACACACACTGAAAGAACTCTGGACAAGGGGCAAAGCTGTAGTAGAATTTGCGTTACCCAGGTTTCACCTCGAGGAGGACTGCTACTTTAGACTCCAAGACGTATTACAAGATCAAGGCAGTCTTGAACGAGAAACCGTCCTGGGTTCCTGAAGCTTCTGAAAAAGCTGCTGTAGCTCATTTAAGACTTTTGAAAGGGCATGACTGTTTGAGATATTGGTGCTACATTTTGTAATATTTATTAAATATACGCCGGCTAAAATAATTATATTATTTTATTTAAAGAAAAACATTTCTTGGGATGATTTATTAAAATATATTTCTGACATTAATCTGCAAAAGAGGTATATTTTCTATATTTTACCCTAAACGATATATGTCCTCGTTTTTGTTTAATCATCTAATTTAAATTAATATTTCATTATTTTACATTGAAGCTCATTCAGTGTTTGATATTTTGGAAATATTTTTATTTTATTGCAGATTTTTAGCTAACTCGAAGTTTAGATTTTATAAAGCAACTCAAACTCCTACGTTTTTAATTTAATTGATTTATGCTTTTGAGCTAGATATATTACTTTAAAATTTATATTCCAATAATAAATATTTATTATCACTTCTTTCTTACGCTCTATGTTTCTAATAGCAACCAAACAATGATTACTCTAGAATATTTTGTGTGAATTTTACGAGATAACATTTCTAAATAGAATCACCGACTAATTACTTAAAAAAGTCTATTCTATTTTATTGCAACTATTTTTTTTAGTAAATAAATTACAAATATTTGAGGAAATATTTTTGCAGTTTTTATGCAATGATATTTAGTATAAAATAAATAAATTTATTTTATCTTCAAAATAAATATTTACAAATAAGTTAAATTTACCCACCGTAAAAAGAAAAATTTTAATTAAATACAAGAAGTAATTTTTATTTTTAAATGTTACATTCTTAGCTAAACACTGCGCCTTTGATATAATTTAATCAATGCTAAGCCTATTTTACCTTTTTTGTAACCAAGTGCTAAATTGAAATGAATTATATCTTTCATGGGTCATTTATTTTTATTTTGAACTTCTCGTAGTTTTTTTATATTTTATTTACATTTATACAATAGAAATTAGGGAAATATATTTTATTCTGCTGAATTTTATATTTGTATTTAAATTTCAGGGATAGGTAGAGTATTTCCCGAAGAGCCATACACTGTCATAAAGAATATTAAACTTAAGCGTGATGATTAGTCATGAAAAGAAGAGGTGAATTATACAATACACAAAGGGACATCACATTCTGCATACATGTAGCGGGTTTTCTCGTCCTTTTCTGCTACATTTACTGCATCGTATATAGTTGGGAACTATCTTCGGCATAGGATTTTCCATACTGGGTTTCACATCATCCGAAACTACAAACTATTTTTGGAAGTTAGCACAAAGTCCTTTCCTTTTCTTGAGGGATATCCGCCTATATCGTCTATCCATCTATATCAGTGTTTCTCAAACTGTGGGGCACGCCCCCTAGTGGGATGTCACAACTCTGCAAGTGGGGCGTGAGAATTTTTAAAGTCGAAAACAAAAGATTATTTAAAAATACAAACAAAATACATTCTGACATAATAAAAATAAGATACACATTTACACTGATGTAATACATTTATAAATACATCAGTACTGCCCACAATATATTTTATAATTATTTTAACAATACTAAGTTAAGAACGTTTAATCATTGCTAGTAACTCCATGGGATCTTCATATATGAAATTATATGCAAAAATTAACACTCATCTTGATGATTTTCCCGGTTTATAATTAATTATTTCAATACTGATTAAAAATTACTTGATTCGCTCCCCAATACCACCGTTTAACACATAGGTGAACGTATGTGGTGTATTGGGGGATTCGGGGATAGTAAAGGAATAAATAAGCAATATATATATATATATATATAATAGTTATTGTTATCTCCATAATTTAATAATAGATAAAATTACTTATTATTATTTTATTCATATTTACTCTAGTGTTATTAAAGTTATGCTATAATTTGCAACTCTTTTTAATTTTTATTTCTATTCTTTTTATACTTTTGTTAAGTGCTACATTTCAGCCCTTTACTTGATTTAAATCTGCTTTAAGGTCTAGAATCTGGCAATAACTTATTTATTGCACTCAGATTTAGCGCGGGCTTTGTATTTGTAAGTGCAATTTATAGGTAAGTTACCTCTATCTTATAATGGATTTAGATATTCCTATCCATTATTTTCTATTGGTTTTTGCTCAGTGCTATTTACATAAAAAGGGGAAGGTTGGCTGGCCAAAAAACATGTTCAACCCCACTTTTATATAAATTATTTTATATATTAGCTGTCCTAAGTCAGTAATGTTTATAACACTGCAGCATCCATTTTATAATTTTTAATCTCGATTACTCATATGTCCTTCATTGTGTGATTTTCCTACTGTCTATGTGTTTTTCAAATGTTATTATTTGGATTTTATCTCTTGTTTGTAGAGAATTAGCCCATATATATATACATACATATATATACATATATATATAAACATATATATACATATATATATATATATATATATATATATATATATATATATATATATATATATATATATATATATATATATACACATCATGTGAAATAAGAAATTCCTTCACAAACACTGTCGCGGTAATTTTATTGCATTCCAAAGCCTTCGAAATAATTTAGTGGCCGCGGTAGCCGAGTGGTATAGGTATCGGACCGTGGCTTGCCTTGTCACGAGTTCGAGCCCAGTACCACTAAAGACCCGCCGTGTAGGGCAGCGATGCACGTTAAATCTGTCGAGAGCTGAAATGTCCTCCCGTTGGTGTGGTGAGGTAGTTAGAGAGGGGTGCCAGCTCAGGTGTCGTCCACGTCACTTGACCATGGTTCAAAATTACGTGGTCCGTCGCCAAAAGCCCTCGTGTAGCTAAACACAGTGCGACGTTAATAATCAATCAATCAATCATCGAAATAATTTAGAGATAGCAGTGTTCGCAGAAAAGATCGTACTTCGGAAATACGTTCTATACGTCCGGAGTAACTAATGCACTGTCTGAGCGAGATGTTTATGTATGCCGGCAGCACTTAAGAGGTTAAAGTCGCATTGTAGGGTTTAGCGTCAAAATTTTGTATTACTTAATTTAAAACATTGTTATTGTATGTGGGGAGGGAGTGCAATGAAAATTTTGATTGGATATTGTGTCACAAATAGGGAAAATTTGAGAAGCACTGATCTATATCCATCTTCTCGAAATATTTATCACATAAATAATGAATGCTTACTTAGATATGTAGAGCCAAAAGCGACAAAAAGCTTAGTACATGCAATTTTCGTTCATCAAACAATTAAATCTTTCAACAATAAAATTCCATCATTTATAAAATAGCTGTAAATTTATCTTTAGATTTATTGTACAGTTTTTTTCATAATTTCATAAATGCCTATGATTCTAAAGATGTTTGTCAAAAAGGGCCAGTTTCAAATTTAAAAAATTTCCAACCATTCAAAACTTGACAAATATGTAGAGTAGTGGATAGTGCCACTGAGAATTGAACCGCGTGCTGCATGTTGCACTCATACCAGAGTTTGGAGACGCCTGAGGTAGACTGAACTAATTATCACAAATAGAAATTGGTTCTGACTACGTCAGGCAGGTAGCATTACTCACAACAACAACATAAATTGGTTATTCAAGAATCGGTATCTACAAACAATGGCAGCCGGCTGTGGGTTTAAAAAAGAATTAATTAATAGGATACTGATATATAAATTGCTTCTCAAAATGCTTGAGAAACTTCTACCTTTCGCAGCATGGGCTGTCATACTACAGTGTGTGGTCTTTTAACTCAGTGTTATCCAGAGACCAGTCGTATAGAGGAGTTCTATAAATAAAAAATTTTCGAGGCTCAGTGGCTTACCTTCGATATGATGTGGTAATTTACAGAGGAAATTGCAAACTCAAGTGTCATCCTCGTTACTTCATCGATGGTCAAACTTGCGAGGTTTGTCGCCCATAACTCTCGTGTTGCTTCATAGAGCAACGTTAATAAAACACTCACTCACACACCAAGTGGCAACTCTACCGGTTTTGTTAAATTCCTCATAAATAAGGAAAATTAATAATCAGGAAACACACATGTAAATCTCTTATTTATTTCTGTATTTATTTTTGACCTCGTATCGAAAAAACTAAATAAATATATAGCTAATGAGCGAGAGAGGTTTAAAAGATTGATATAATAAAGAAAATATGCTTTGCTCTTTTCTATTATATAAAGCATGGACTTAAGAATATATAAAATAAATTTATGAGAATATCAGTTATATAATAAAGGGAAAGATTATTTTGTAAATTGGCAAACTGTGGGTCAAACATGTAAAAATGTGTAGCATTATTTAATTTTACCACTAGGAATATTTTGAGCAATAATTAATATATACAGAAAATTTTCATTTTTGAAAAATATTTTTCACAAAACGAACACTGTTTCCATAAGTAGTTGCCTTAGTAAGTAGGCAACCATCAAAGTTTTGTAAATATCAGAATTTCGCTATATATCTTTGGATTTAACAAACATTCCTGATGAATGGTATTACATTTAAGAACTAATGTCAAATTGTGTGTGTGTTTGGTGAGCAAGGTAAGAGTATATAACCCTCCGTTAAGCGCGTGAATCTCAGATACATAATACAAATAGTTTAGGTACTGTGTCTATACGGTTGCTTGGAACACCCCATCCTTCTTCTACCTGTCTTTCGCCACTCGCCCCAGGATTCAATATGAGGGACGAGGGCTATTTCTTCATATTTGGGAGGCAGGTACCATTGAATCTGATAGTGCAGCCCCCAACACTTCAATTTTATGATTTTTGAACTATTTCATTTTTTTTAAATTTTTCCTGTAAAATATATATTGTAGTTTTGAGATTTATACGAAAACAATTCGAAACAAGTATTTTATAACTTCTGTTTGATAGGGTTTTTTTTTTCGGTGGGTAATGAGATATATCTGAGGGATGTGCCGTGCGCCAAACCAGTGACTGTAGTTTATTCAATCCTCAATGTATAGCTGGAATTCAAAATATGAATATGATAATCAAAATCACTCTGATTCTCGTGCACATATCTAGATCACAAACTTTTGAAAGAGCACTTGCAAAAAGTATCTGAGTAAAACATTCACACGCATCATTCATTTTGACTCATGATTGATGAAATATCTTATATAAATGCAATATTCAAGATGAAAAAGTGAGAGAAACATTACCAGGAACTTCGGAAAGAAAGTATTTTTCACCTTTGTAAACCTTTTGAATTTTGAAAAGGGGATTTGTAAAAACTTCAAGCATTCTTAAAATGTAAGCAGTGATAATCAACCGTTATCTTTTTAATGTTTCTATGTATAAATATCTAACACACAATTCCTGATTTCATTTTAAATATTATTTCATGTCAAATAAATATTTGTGTCAAATCTCCCTTTCATTTAAAAACGGTAGAATAAGGCGATGCATCTGAGAGGTACTTACAGATGGAACTTTTTGACGTGTGCCTAGTGAAGGGGTAAATGCAAACTCGAGGTTTTTAATTGGGTACGCTTAACTTTAAAAAATCCTCAATCTTTTTTCCCCAAATTACATATACTAAAAACGGTGTATAATGGGACTTTAACACAAAAATAAGTTTAAATTTTTGGGGGCGCGTTATATCCCCTGGTATAAAATAAGAGCTTTAAAAAAAAAAAAATAAAAAAAAAATAAGCATATAAAAAAAAAGGTTAGACATCTGCATGGTTGAAAACTCTGTTTATTTAAAATGAATGGGGGCGGATTCCTTAAACATGTTTTAAAAACCCTCCGACCCCTTTCTATCATAAATTTTTTTGCGCCCTCCCAAAATAACAATTTATTGAATGCTATAATAATATACTTGACGCTAAAGCTACAATGATTTTTTAAACACGGGGTATAAATTATTAGGGTAATTTAAATTTTGTATATAATTTTGAAAATGACAAGCCCTGGAAATCACTAGTAATTAAACTTTTTTTTTAACTTATACTGAAAAATTTAAATTTGCAAATCCCTTTTGCAGACTATGCATTTTATATTATAACAAAGTAAATGTGTATTTTATTTTTATTATGTCAGAATGTATTTTGTTTTGCTTCCTTTTAATAAGTTTGTAATTTTTTAAATCTTTTGTTTTCGACTTTTCGATATGCTAGTGCCCTCCCTGGGGTTTCCACGCCCCTTTTAAAAAGTCCGGGGGTGTTTTGGGAAAAGCTGACTTAAAGGATTGTAGTTCTAGAAGTATACTATTTTTTTCTATAGCTTGGAATAATAGCTCGAATAAATAGCTTAATAATATAAGAGCATTGCACATGTACATTTAGGTATCTTCGTAAAACCCGGGGGGCGTGTTATACAGCGAATATACCTAAAGTTACAGCTGAAAATTCCCGAATGCCAGATCTTACGGTAGTTTTTCTAACATTGAATGCATCATTCCGAAGTACGATATTCTCTGTTCACTACCATCCATAAAGTTATTCCGAAGGTTTTAGAATGCAATAAAGGGACCTTGACACAGAGTGCGAAGGATTTGCTTATTTCAGAGAAGTTTTTCCTTATCTATATACTTTTTTATATATCCGTCTTAAACATCTCATACGCTCCCCTATGAGGAAAACGAAAGCATTAGGCAGCGAATCACGTAAGTTTTAATCGCCAGTTATGGGATTAATTATAAATCAAACAAATCATCAAGATAAGTGTCAATTTTTCAAAAAATTCAGATGTGATAAATCCATGGGGTCAATGGTATTTATTAAACTTGTTCTTAACTTAGTTTTGTTAAATTTATTATAAAATACATTATTTCAGTGTTTCTCAAACTGTGGGGCTTGCCCGCTAGGGGGCGTGATAACCCTTCAAGGGGGCCCGAGTATATCGAAGAGTTGAAATCAAAATATTATCATACAAAAATTAATGATTTATTGAAAGGAAGCAAAATAAAATACATTCTGACATCATAAAATACAGATTTACACTGATATATTACACTTATAAATGTATCAGTACTGTACAGTGTGTTTTATAACTAAATTAGCAGTGTGAATTTAAGAACAAGTTTAATAATTACCAGTGATCCTATACGAATGTCATAGAATTTTATTCAAAATTTAATATTAATCTTTACAATTTCTACTGTTTATAATTAAAGTCGTATTGTAGCTTTACGTCAAAATATATTATAATTGAATTCAATACATGATATTTTATGGAGGGGGCGCAATGAAAATTATGATTAAAAATAGGGTCACAAGTATAGAAAGTTTGAGAAGCACTGCATTATGCAGTACGGATACAATTATAAATGTATTATATGAGTGCAAAATGTGTATTTTATGTTTTATTATGTCAAAATGTATCTTGTTTTTCAGCATATAAACAATTTCTTTCAAAATAATCATTTGCATTCGACTTTTCAATACGCTCGCACCCCCTTCGTAGAGTTTTCCTGTCCCCCACCCTAGGAAAAGAACCCACAGTTTGAGAACTTTTGCATTAGAACATTGTTTTATCTTGGGATTTCTTCTGATTTTGAGTGCAGTATCTTAAAAATACATCCAAAACCACGCTGATTCTATGCCGAGGCATGTGGAATCGAATATAGACAACAATTGTATTACGGCATTGTTTTTCTTGTGATTTATTCACATTTGGAGTGCAGTACCTTAAGAATACATCCAAAACCACATTGATTCTATGCCGAGGCGTGTGCGTCGGTTATAGTCAACAATTTTGGCGAAAATATAACTACTTATTTTGTCATTTTCTACACTTCACAAGAGGCTGTAATTTTAATCGTTTCATCTTTGTGCGACATGTTATTCGCAAAAAATTACAGTGATATCCCTGATCCTTTTTGGCGTTGAATTTTGTGTGTCCAGCAGTGTTCCTGGAGATTTGAAAAAGGAAAACTTTTGTACTTCATAAAGGATACTGAGAATATTACTATAACGCTCAATGTGAAAACAACACATGACTGTTGTTATTAACGGAACAAAGTATCCACTAAGAATACAGCGCTAACAACAAATTCCACGGAAAAGTCCTATGCACCTTCGTGTGAAATTTTTTATCTCCCATCGGTCTTTCCCCCTCTCTCTTCTGTATAATTCCACTTTCCTTCATTCAAAAGTGAGAAAAACAGTTCCTTTTTGAATTGATTGATTCAATGACTATTAACGTCGAACTATTCAGATATTTGAGGGATTTTGGAGATGGACCACGCAATTTTGAACAATGGCCAAGCAAAGTGGATGACACCTGAGCTATTTTATAGTTGCATTTAAATTTCAGGGATAGGTAGAGTATTTCCCAAAGAGCCATACACTGTCATAAAGAATATTAAATTCAAGCGTGATGAATAGGCATGAAAAGGAAAGATGAATTACACAATGCACAAAGGGACATCACATTCTGCATACATGTAGTGGGTTTTCTCGTCCTTTTCTGCTACATTTACTGCATCGTATATAGTTGAAAACTATCTCTTCGGCATATGATTTTCAATACTGGCTTTCACATCATCCGAAACTACAAACTATTTTTTGGAAGTTAGCACAAAGTCCTTTCCTTTTTCTTGAGGGATATCGGCCTATATCGTCTGTCCATTTATATCAGTGTTTCTCAAACTCTGGGGCAAGCCCCCTAGTGGGATGACACAGCTCTGCAAGTGGGGAGCGAGAATTTTAAAAGTCGAAAACAAAAGATTATTTAAAAATGCAAACAAAATACATTCTGACATAATAAAAATAAAATACGCATTTACACTGATTTAATACACTTATAAATACATCAGTACTACTCAATATATTTTATGATTATTTTAACAATACAAGTTAAGAACGTTTAATCATTACTAATAACTCCATGGGATCTTCATATATGAAATTATATGCAAAAATTAACACTCATCTTGATGATTTGTCCGGTTTATAAATAATTATTTCAATACTGATTAAAATTAATGGTTTTCTCCCCTTACCACCGTTTAAAACATAGGTGAACGTATGTGGTGTATTAGGAGATTCGGGATAGTAAAGGAATAAATAAGCAATACATATATATATATATATATATATATATATATATATTGCTTATTTATTCCTTATATATACATCCTCTGAAATCAGTAAATCCTTCACAAACACTGTCGCGGTAATTTTATTGCACTCCACAGCCTTCGAAATAATTTAGAGATAGCAGTTCGCAGAAAAGATCGTAATTCGTAAACACGTATAAATACGTCCGGAGTAATTAATACATTGGCTGAGCGAGACGTTTATGTATGCCGGCAGCACTTAAGAGTTTAAAGTCGCATTGTAGGTTTAGCTTCAAAATATTGTATTACTGAATTTAAAACATTGTTATTGTATGAGTGTGGGAGGAGATTGCAATGACCATTATATGATTGGATATTGGGTCACAAATAGGGAAACTTTGAGAAGCACTGATCTATATCTGTCTTTTCGAAATATTTATCACATAAATAAAGAATGCTTACTTAGATATGTAGAGCCAAATGCGACAAAAAGCTTAGTACATGCAATTTTCGTTCATCAAACAATTAAATCTTCCAACAATAAAATTCCATCATTTACAAAATAGCTGTAAATTTATCTTTAGAGGTATCGTTCAGCTTTTTTCATAATTTCTTAAATGCCCATGATTCTGAAGATGTTTGTCAAAAAGGGCCAGTTTCAAATTTAATAACTTTCTACTATTCAAAACTTGACAAATTTGTAGAGTAGTGGAGAGTGGCACTGAGAATTGTAGCGTGTGCTACATGTGGAACGCATACCATAGGTGGAGACGCCTGAGCTAGACTGAACTATTTATCACAAATAGAAATTGGTTCTGACTACGTCAGGCAGGTGGCATTAATCACAACAACAGAAATTGGTTATTCAACAATCGTTATCTACAAACAATGACAGCCGACTGTGGTTTTAAAAAAAATTAATAAATATGATACTGATATATAAATTGCTTCAAAACGCTTGAGAAACTTCTACTTTCACAGCATGGGCTGTCATACTAGTGTGTGGTCTTTTAACTCAGTCTTATCCAGAGACCAGTCATGTAGAGGAGTTCTATACATATAAAAATTTTCGAGGCTCAGTGGCTTACCTTCGAGTGTGATGTGGTAATTTACAGAGGAAATTACCAACTCAAGTGTCATCCTCGTTACCTAATCGATGGTCAAACTTGCAAAATTGTCACCCATAACTCTCGTGTTGCTTCATAGAGCAACGTTAATAAACTCTCACTCACACACCAAGTGGCAACTCTACCGGTTTTTGTTATATTCCTCATAAATAAGGTAAGTTAATAATCAAGAAATATACGTGTAACTTATTTATTTATTTTCTTATGACCTCGTATCGAAAAAACTAAATAAATATATAGCTAATGAGGGAGAGAGTGTTAAAAGATTGATAGTAAGGAATATATGCATTTTTTTTCTATTATTTAAAGCATGGACTTAAGAATATAAAATAAATTTATGTGAATAACAGTTATATAATAAAGGGAAGATTATTTTGTAAATTGGCAAACTGTGGGTCAAACATGTAAAAATGTGTAGCATTATTTAATTTTACCACTAGGAATATTTTGAGCAATAATTAATATACACAGGAAATTTTACTTTTTGAAAACATTTTCCACAAAACGAACACTGTTTCCATAAGTATTTGCCTTAGTAAGAAGGCAAATATCAGTTTTGTAAATATCAGAATTTCGCTATATATATTTGGATTTAACAAACATTCCTGATGAATGGTATTAAATTTAAGAACTAACGTCAAATTGTGTTTGGTGAGCAAGATAAGAGCATATAACCCTCCGTTAAGCGCGTGAATCTCTCAGATACATAATACAAATAGTTTAGGTACTGTGTCTATACGGTTGCTTGGAACACCCCATCCTTCTACCTGTCTTTTGTCACTCCTCGCCCTAGGATTCAATATGAAGGACGAGGGTTATTTCTTCATATTTGGGGCGGCAGGTACCATTGAATCTTATAGATACAGCGCGCCCAACAGCTTCGATTTTTATGACTTTGAACTATTTCATTTTTATTTAGGGTTTCTTCATGTAAAATATTGTAGTTTTGAGATTTATAAGAAAACAATTCGAAACAAGTATTCGAAAACCATTCGAAAAAAAAACTATCAAACAGTTTTTTTTTCGGTTGGTAATGAGATGTATCTGAGGGATGCCGTGCGCCAAACCATTGACTGTAGTTTTTTCAATCCTCAATGTATAGCTGGAATCATAAAATACCAATATGAGAATCAAAATCACTCAAATTCTCGTGCTCATATCTAGATCACAAACTTTTGAAAGAGCACCTGCGAAAAGTGTCTGAGTGACACATTCACATGCATCATTCATTTTGGCTCAGGATTGATGAAATATCTTATAAGAATGAAATATTCAAGATGATGAACTAAGAGAAACATTACCAGAAACTTCAGAAAGAAAGTATTTTTCCTTCTCGTCAAACCTTTGAACATTGTAAAGTGATTTGTGAAGACTGCAATAAAGCATCTTAAAATGTAAGCAGTGATAATCAACCATTATCTTTTTAACGTTTTTTCGTATAAATATCTCTCAATTCCTGATTTTATTTTACATATTATTAAATATCAAATGAATCGTTGTGTCAAATCTAACTTTCATCTTCAAACGGTAGAATAAGGTGATGCATTTGAGAGGTGCCTATGGATGGAACTTGTTGACGTGTGCCTAGTGGAGGGTTAAATGCAGACTCAAGGTTTTTATTGAGTACGCTTAACTTTGTAAAATCCTCAATCTTTTATACCCTGTAATTACATATACGTAAATTCGGTGTATAATGCGCACTTTTAACACAAAAATAAGACTGAAATTTACGGGTGCGCGTTATATGCCCCTGGTACAAAAATAAGAGCTTTAAAAATAAAAAAAATAAAAAATGTGATCATAAAAGAAAGGTTAGACTTCTGAATGGATTGAAATACTGTTTATTTAAAATGAATGGCATCCTTACAAACTTAAAGCAGAGCTTCTCAAACTTTCAATGTTTGCGACCCAACTTTCAATCATAATTTTCATTACGCCCCACTCCATACAATAACAATTTATTGAATGCTACAATAATATACTTTGACGCTAAAGCTACAATACGATTTTAATCATAAAGTGTATAAATTACTGAGATAAGTATTAAATTTTGTATATAATTTTGAAAATGACAAGCCCATGGAAGTCACTAGTAATTATTAATCTTTTTAACTTAGTACTGAAAAATTAATTATCAAATACCTTGTGCAGTACTCATGCATTTATATTATATCAAAGTAAATGTGTATTTTATTTTTATTATGCCAGAATGTATTTTTTTTTTGCTTCCTTTTAGTAAGTTTGTAATTTTTTAAATTTTTTGTTTTCGATTTTTCGATATGCTAGCGCCCTTCAAGTAGGATTACCATGCCCCTTTAGGGAGTCGCGGCCCACAGTTTGAGAAACGCTGACTTAAAGGATCGTAGTTCTAGATGTATACCAATTTTTTCTATAGCTTGGAATAATACCTCGAATAAATAATTTATATTAGAGTTTCACTGTGGAATGAGAGATTATAAGCTGAAAATTGGTATAGACCTTTATTTTGGCACTCTAAATGTTGTTTTAAAAGTCTCATAAAATCTCGTGTCCGCGTCTTAAGATATTTGTCAAAGGTCAGAAAAGAGGTTTTTTTTACGAATGTCTCGTTTCCTATGGCTTAACGCTAGTTACATTTAATATAAATATTGTAGAGAATAAAATTTTCTATAATTTTTTTGTTTGAAACATTTTTTATACATCAAACCATTTTTGAGATAAAGTGCGTTGAATGTGCAGCGCTTAGTTATCCACAGCATAATGCAAGGTCAAGCGCGTTAGTCACATGATATAATGCGGCATATAAAGTCTATAAACTTTAAAAATATAGGTACTTTAAAATTTTCATATCGATAAAAAGAAACACATGTAGAGAGCTTTGATGCTACCAATACCATTCAATACTCTTCATGTCTTCCTAACGTTGTACGCATATTTTAGTCTATTAATATGTATAAAGTACATGCTTCGCAGTTATAGTGGTAACATAGACACATAAAAAAGTTTCAATTCATTATTTTAAATTAATTACTTACAGCAAGTAATTACTTACTTCAAATTGAAAGCATATTTTTTGGCTGAATTGTATTATTCCAATAAGTTAAAAAATATCTGTACTGAAATATATAAGTATATACAAAATGTAATAAGTTTAATAGTACAATTAAATTAGTATCTCGTTAAATATTTTTACATTTCTATATAAAACAAGACTGCGGTTAAAAATAAAATTTTAGGAATATATTAACCCGCGATCACTCGCGCGGGGTGTTCTGTACACCTTAGCAACAAGAAAATCCTCCCAGATTCCTAAAAAAATGTGCAGAACCACTATTTTTTCTATAGCAGCACATTTTAGGTCATTGAACCATCAGGCGTGATGTAATCCCTCTTTAAGGAAGGATAGGAATGTAATAACCTTGAAAAGTGTATCTGGAGGGCTGAGAACTCCCGCAAGAATTTGAGCATTTGTATACAGTCTGCTCTGAAAGTTTGGAATATGATTAAAATATTATTTTTCTACTTTCTGCTATCAGTATCATGACGGATGATTTGACGGATGATTTTGTGAAGAGGTACCTAGACTGCGCGTCAGCAGTCTTCAACCCTATCTGGTTATTCAATGTTCAAGTGAAGCCGCAGCGCTTTGGTTGGGAGAGGAGGGCGTGACTTCAGGAGTGAGAACCAATGAGAGATGTGCTGTGAGGTGGGTTTGATTGAGGTTGAAGTGAGCTTTTAAACTGCACTAGCTTTGACCCCCGAAGAATTATTCTAATTTTAAATTTATTATTTTAAAGACAACTAATTATAAAGAGAAAATAATTAGGAGGTCAGTATCATGTTAATTATAAAGTATATTTATTACTGGCATATACGTTTTATATACTGGTTTATGAAAAAATATAAAATTACGTGTTTTAAAAAGAAAATTTTGTATGTTAGTTTAAATTAATGTTAGTCTCATTTGTGTGCAATAAATTAAATAATTTTATATATTTGTAAAATACAAAACACATCTTGTACTTTAGAAATATGTATCATAATGACTTAATTTTTATTTTTATAATTAAATACACGTGTTAAAAGTTTGGGGTGTTCTCTACACCTCGCGAGTAACGAAGGTAGCAAAAACAGGCGCGAGTGACCGCGGGTTAATGCGTTAACTATTACTGCTAAGCTCTCTATGAATTGAATATGGAAGAAATTAAACTGTTGCTTGTAAAAAAATGTAACACTATGAAGGAATCATCAGAATTTAATGCACAAACGACTTGTACTAGTAAAAATAACAAAATTTTCAAAGCCAAATAATAATAATAAGTGTCCGAAATCAGTATTTGGTGTAGCCACCACGCACTGCAATACGTGCTGCTTTACGACGTGGCATAAAGTCAAACAGATTTGTGAATGTCTTACTAGCACACTTTGTCCAGAGAATCGA